>JASGXE010013061.1:0-13323 GCA_030068105.1 Sinentomon sp. SZTP_YWyxl
CATGCATGCAATTGCATTCACTGAGACACCATGGGGGCTCTATGGTTTTGCTGCCCCGATGGTAACCAAGAGTCCTGAGCCCGAAACAAAATAAAAAAACAAAAACGTCGAAGGTTGGGGCATTCAAAATGACCGTCGAAATGTTGAGCTGCATGAAAAATATCAGATTGTGCGCGTTTTTTGAAACACACTGTATTTTTCATGAATTTTTGACCCGTTATGTCTTTGCAGTGCCGAGTTCGTCTTCTCAGCAGCAGCAGCCTTCCCTTCCACAAGGACGAAAGGGCCCAAAAGCAATATGTGAAGCTGAAAAAAACTGGAGCACAAACAACGGATGGGTGATGGCTCTCCCAGCGGTGGGGGATTGTTGACAACCTCACTTCTGACACCTCCTTTGTCACCCAAAAAAGGTTGGTTCGGGTTTTATCGAGACATTTGGATCATTTGCGGCAGGATCCACCATCCGCACAAATGGTTTCACAGGGTGGATCTGCCAGGCGTTTCAATGTTTGTCTGAGGTATTCCTGACACAGAGACGACAAAATACGAGAGAAAATTTGAAAAAAAAAACGCCCCATTCTGTATCTATGGGCTAACAATAACAAAATGGTCCATTGAGTGTCAAAAGTAAAGTTCACAGTGTTTTCAAATTCACATGGTTTGTTCCTTATTGGACCACAAAAAAAAAGATTTAGAGCATCCTCTTTTGGAAAGTTGCACCGTTTGATTTTGTGGGCGGCCCTCAAGAGGCCCAAAAAAATCCCCCACAGCAGATTGGTTGAAGGTTCTTGTGGTGTAATTCGGGGCCTTTGAGGGCCCACAAAACTGGAATGATGAAATTTTTTTCCAAAGTCGATCTTTATCATTTTGTTTGTATCTCCAGGAACAAATCTGGTGAATTTGAAAAATCTATCTCATCTCTTACTTTTTTAGTTCCATGAGTGAGTTAGTCAGGGCTTAAAATTTTTCCCAGTGTTCGAAGACCTCTGGTGGCCAGTGCATCATTTCGATTGTCAAGACCGATCATCTGATTAAGGCAGGTTCCACCTTCCAATATTGTAACTGTGGCAGTGCAGGGAGTTGGGATTGACTTAGGCCTATCTAAACATGCATTTTTCCGCGATTAGTGGTTCCGCAGGGGACATCCTTATCTTATTTTTCACCTCCCTTTTACAGACTGATGAAGTTAAAGTGGCAGATTGATTCAAGGCGAAATAAAAGTTCATATTGCTGCCTTGACTTTCAACTTGCAAGCTGGGAACTTTTATTGGCATGGTGTCTCTGAATGAGTCTGCCACCGCATCTCGGATTCGCCCCACCGCATCTCAAAAATTAAATATTTTTCATTTTCTCGTCTCATATTTTCGCAATTGGGATGTGGTGGCAAAGGTTTGGCTGAGCTAGATAACAGGTTGGCTGGTTTAGGTCAGGTTTGGTTTTGTTGTCAAAGGTCAGGTTAGGTGATGTTTTTTTATGTTAGGTACCATAACCTAATCCAACCACAGCTAACCTAACCTAACCTGGCCAAACCTTTTTTACCACATCCCAATTACGAAAATCTGAGAAAAATGAAAAGCTTTTAATTTTTGAGATGTGCTGAATGGCGTGGGGCCGATTCCGAGATGCAGTGTTACCGACGGGTTTTCGGAACTGTTCCCTTGAAGCTTTGATGTCACGATGGCACAGAAATGGCTAGTGCGCAATAACTTGCCGTCCTGTGCTACATTGAGGGACCATCGCACCCCTTGCAAATTATCCTTTTTCCCAATTATTTTCTCCAAACTAATTTAGCATTGTTCGTTAACATAGATGGCTCTCCAAGAAGATCCTTCGTGATAGATCTGAAATGGAAGAAGATGATCCTGCTTTGGTCAGGGAAGAAATTGGAAGGACGCTGCAGTTGTTGGCTGGAATTAAACCTCCAACGGTGAGTGGTGTTGGTTTTTATTGCCACACAGTGGCACTGCATGGCCTTTTTTTTTATTTGTACCAGCCTAACCTGGGAACCAAGGTTGGTCAATCGCATATAGCGTCGCCCTGGAGATAGGGGGAAACCCCGGTCCTTTCGGACCAGATAAAAAAAACCCTCCTTGCAGCCCCAGATAGAAACTGTGGGTGCAAAAAAGCGAGGATTTGGAAGAGAGCCCTTCAAGGGACCCTCTTTTACCAAACCACTCGCGAACCAAATGCAAACGCACTGCATGGCCTAATGATGAATAAGGTGCACGTTTTAAGGGAGATGTTTTTTGCTCCAATTATGTTAGAGTTGATAAATTTGAAACAAATGTGTCGCATTAGCAGAAAAATATGGGTGCAAAAATTTTGTTCTGCCATCCAGTGTGTATCGTTCGGCATATAATCTATCTGAATGCAGTTGAGGAAGCGTTATTTGCGATGACTAGACAGAGCTTGAAATGCTGTAGGTAGATCAGTTTTTGCACCAAACAACTCAAAAAAGTTTGGAAAACAAAACTTACAGAGTGGTTTTTCCCATTTTTAGCTCGTTTCATCTCTGCAAGGGCCGAATGTTGGTTGTACCAATTTTCCACCAAATTCCATGCTTTCGAGTAGGGACGAACAGATACCGATTCTGGCATCGATATTTACCGCTATATCGGTGAAAATACCGAATTTCGATATGCCGAAAAATCCCAAAATATTTTAATGCATTATCGGCATTTTGGGAAATACTTAAATAGTTAATCCCAAAGTACCGAACTCTCGCAGACACTGGTTATGCCATGGATTTTGAAAATTCCCTGCCAACCGGTAGTTTTGCTGGAAGAGCATTTGCAAATGGTTTTTCAACAATGAATTTTGCAACTAGTTTTATTGCTTTTAATTGCAACAAGGAAAGTTGCAACTAGTTTTATTGCAACAATGATAGTTGCAACTAGTTTTTGGCAACGACACACTTGGAACTTGTAGGTACTTCGCCGGAAGGAAATTTATCCCGATGCGAAAGAATGGACCAGCTGCCAAGGCACCGTTCGCAAATTCTCCGTTAGAAAAAAAATCAGTTGCGTATTTTCTTTTGGCAAAAGAACCAGAAATGACACCGTTGCAAAAATACCAGCTGCGAAATTCCTTTCAGTGAGATTCACTTGAGATCCTTTCGGTGAAAGTTCCCCAAACCATCCGAAGATACCCCACAACATTCTGGAACTTCAAACAAGACAATAGAGCCAGACACATTTTCCTTTTATTATTTCAGATTTCTGAGATTGAGTCGAGGAGTGTTTTGCTCCAGTGGGCTCCTCCTGACCCTGGCAGTCCTGATTGTGATGAAAATGGACTTGAAATTGACAACGCTGGTGCCAACTCACTGATGCATATCCTGCAGGCTGTTCAGTTTGAAGTGCTGTTGAGTGACAAGGGCAAAGAAGGACGCTTCAAAAGTATATTCATCGGCAATTCATTGAGCTGCAGGTGAGGATTACGATCTGACTTTTCACCAAGCGTGACATGATGTGTTGACATTGGAATGTGACTCGTGCCTGAAGGGAAGGGTTCGTTGTTTGGTGCAGGGTTCGTCGGAGGGGCTGTCAGCATGTAGCTTTTGAGACCAATGTTTTTGTCGGGAAAGATTGATCTCAAAATTTTCCTTTTCTATTCTGGGGGAATGAATAGTTTTTTTTTTCGTCTTTGCATTAGAAACAAACATTTTTATTTCATTTCTTTTTCAAATTTCTCCATGATTTTTTTCATCTCAGGTGCCATTGATTCCAAATTGATGCCAAGCACCCCAAAACATTTATGTACAGTTTTGATAGACAATATTACGCTTCACACACCTTTCTTTTCTGCAACATCATTGCGCATGTGGGCAGAAAAACTCATCATAGTTTCATTGTTTTTTCGACAATTTAATCATTTTCCCTGCTTTTCTATTTCCAGATTGACTGACCTCCGTCCTGGGACAGAATACTTCATCTGTATTCATGCATTTGTCACTGCATTGCGTGGTCCTGCATCCGATCCTGTCGGTTTTACGACTCCTCCTTGTGAACCTGACATGCCCTTGCCACCAAAACTTATCACCAGAACTAGAACTTCCTTACACCTGAAGTAAGTGAACAACTGGCACTTCCAAGAGATCTTTAATTGAGAGATCTTAACACGTGTCAAGGTGCATAACCCGATATTTTTGAAGTTCTGAATAATTATCCCACAAAAATGTCCAATAAAAATGCCCCAAAAACAGAAATTCAACCTTTGTTCCAGGATTTTAGCAGAGGAAAACTCGTAGAGAACACAGGGCTACAGAAGGGCAACGTGCTGTACTTTCAACAAAAGGGAGTCCGAGACTGAACAAATGCACGCTAAAATTGCAAAACAATATCTTGTATATTGGACTTCATCCCCAAGACGGACAGGTATCTAGTGGACTTCATCCCCCAGACCTCCTGCCACTTGGAACCGCATTGTACCCCATGTTTTGCTGCAGGGTTCCATTGGACTCCCTCCTGGCTGTTCTCGAATTATCCCCTCGCCCTTACATTCACACCAGATCTGCTCCCTTGAAGGTTTGCAAAAAGGTGCGCCCCCAGAGGCAGATTAAGCAATTTGCCACCCCGAGGCCACAATATTTTTGCCGTCTAGCGGCATCGGAATACCAAATTGTCAGGGTGCAAGATGTTGGCCACCCGGCGGCCCCAATCCCGAAGATCTGGGGCAGGAGCCACCGGGAGAGCATCCGAGGGGTGGGGGGCTCTGGGGGCGAAGCCCCGAAGCCAAAGACAAAAATGGCATCTTGAAAGCTGCACTCATGGCAATCAGAAAGCCAATTTGGACAATAATGGTTGCATTATTGTGACCTGGACCAAGCCTGCTGTCGGGGGGTTCATTAGTTCCTTTTTCTTGCAAATATGTCGCCCCAGGCCGAAACTTAGGATGGCCTTGCTGGATCCGCCCCTGTTTACAGCTGTTTACCCCTGTTTACAGCTACGGCAGTGGCAGTGCCGCTGGCTTGTTGCAGAAGCCAGATGAGAGGATGTGGTAAAAGGTTCTCCCAGAAGACTTCCTTCCACATCCTCTCTTTATTTGGTATACAGCTCTTATGGGCTGTAAGGAGGGGTTTTTTATCTGGTCCTCACGGACCGGGTTTTCCCCTACCTCTCCCAGCGACGACCTATACCGTGCACATAAACGGGGGTTTTAAAAAAAACCTGTTCACACCTGACCTTTGATGTTTCCAGAATCAATGGTAAACAAAACATCATGACACTCTTCACAAGTGTGAAGTTGCATCACGCCCTGGTGAAATTAGATGCCCCCTGTATGAGCCAGACCTTTAAAATTCCACCTATGTACTGGGACTTTCGGTTGACTGTATTATAATGTTTTGTGATGTTTCTTTGAAAAGCGGACGTTGGTTTTTGTCTTTTTGCTCGTCATCAATTCTCTTTTCCGCACGTTTCAGGTGGACAGCAGCAGCTGACAATGGGTCTCCGATCATCCAGTATATCCTTGAAAGTGGTGAGGGAAAGGCCGATGTCACCGAATTTGTTCCGATCTACAGAGGGAAGAGCAAACAATTTCCAATCAACAAATTGGAAACGGCCACTTGTTACAGATTCAGGCTCGCTGCCGTAAATGACTTTGGACAAAGGTTAGCTCATAATTGTCTGTCATTTTGTTTGGGTGGGTGAGGGAGGACGGCGGCCTCATTTCCTGCTTGGCATTCACATGCCGTGTTGAGATGCAAGTTATTTTTTTCTCTTCTCCCTATTTCTCCTCCCTTTCCACCACTCACCCTCTTTCTCTCTCCCTTCCCTCCCTCCCTTTCTCTCCTGCCCTTTCCCCTCTCCACCCTTCCCCTCTTTCTCTCTCTGTCTCCGCTCTCCTCTCTCTCCCCCTCCTTCACTCTCTCAAGTTATGCTTTTGTGACTCACAAACTGGTTATTGTCGACTGCTTTTTTGCTGATTGATGTTGTATCCAAAATCAACAATTTGTGTCCTGCCTGCTGTTGGTTGCAAATGTGTTTTCTGCCAGATCGAGTCTGAGTTGCAGGTTTTTAAACTGGCTCTTCTCATCTTATATTTGCTTTTCGGCTGGGTTTTTCAAGGCTCTCAGTTCAACATATCTTCCCATGTGGTTAATGTCCGGGATAAATGCGGTGTTAGGAAATGGAGGAGAAAATTTCTGGATAACTACGGAAGGATGGGCGGAAACTTGCGAGGATTGTTCAACTTCTCGTCGCTTCTCCCCAGCGGGTTTGACGATTTCTACTCCTCTTGGATTGAATCTCGCTCACGTTTGGAAGGCATCCTCGTGTTAACCTCATCAGTTAAAATCTGTGTTGAGTTGAATCTGAGGTTGGGACTGCAATGACCTCTAAACGTGTGCCGGATTCAATCCAAGTGAAGTGGAAATAGTAAAACTCACCGAGGAATTACGATTTCAATAAAAATTTCTTCCCAGGAGGGTGTGATCTGAAGTAAAATGTGATCTGAAAAGTCCAATTACAATCAGATCCTTTGTCACCAAGTCCAGGACTCCATGATGTGGCACTATGCTTTCCAATTCATAGACCAGATACAAGCATATGGATTGACCTCCAAGTCCAGAGCACCACATAGGGCACTCTGCTCCTACTGAACTTAATACACTGCTGCATCTCTGATCTTTGTGTCTGGTGATAGCAAGGTGCCAATGGATGGCGCTCTGGTCTTGGTGCCACTGTATGAGCATAGCATCTGGTTTATGCAATGCATCCATATAGGTGCCACATATGGTGCTCTGGACTGGAGGAGGATAAAAGTTAAGGCAACCCGTCTAGTTTCTGCTGTTCCTTACACGGTGTTCTCATTGCCCCTTTTTCTCTATTCTGTTACAGCATGTACAGTGAAATTGTGCAATTCTCGACATCCGGCTGTCCACCCCAGCAGCCCGAAATGCCCCGTCTAAAAGACAGGGGAATTTCATTCCTTCACCTAATTTGGAGGCGAAGACCAGATGACCAAGAGTTCACCCTTCAAATGGAAGACACGGCCACCGGACATGGTTTCCTTCCCGTTTACAATGGACCAGACGCTGACTACAGGTGTAGCCTACTCCACAGAAATACCACTTACAAGTTTAGGGTTAGTAACTAGTAACTACAGCCTTTTTCCACACCCTGATCTTGCCCGTCTGTTGAGGATCCCGTCCACTTTTCCTGCTAAAAATCTTCGTTTAATTTGTGCAAGCTTGTGCTTCACTCCCTGAAGTTTGGGGTCCATATTGAAATTCCATATTTCTCAGCCGATTAAGTTGATTATTTGGTGAGCTTGTTTGGGAGCTGACCTTGTTGAAGTTTGGCAGCCATTTTATTTAAAAAAATCTCCTAGAATGGTTCGAAACTTGCAGAAAATCTCCTAGAATGGTTCGAAACTTGCAAAAAATCTCCTTGAATGGTTCGAAACTTGCAAAAAATCTACCAGGATGGTTCTGAAACTTGCAGAAAACATAGTTATTCTTCTCCTGAACTAGGTACTTCTCCTTGGCTCTCAGTTTTAGCGAAAAGAGGCCCTCAACTGATTCTTTCCTTCCAGACATTTTTTTTTTCGGGAAACCAACTGGTTTTATCTTGGACACGATAAAAAAAAATTCGAGCAGATCCACAACATTTTTTGCTTTTGCTTGTTTTTACTCTAGCTCCGAGCAAACAATGAAGAGGGTGGCTCCAGTTGGTCGGATGAGGTGATGTATCAGACCCTGCCTTCCAGACCGGGTCAACCTCCTCGACCCAAGGTGAAAGGTACTGTTCATTCCCATGGTTTTAAAGTAAAATGGGACCAACCCTCAGATGATGGTGGATCGCCCATCGTTTTATATCAAGTTGAAGTTGACAAAGGATTAGGTAAGTCCAATTTGCTAGTTTTTTCTCTTACCTTTGTATATCACTGCTAAATCTTGACCAAGTCTATTGCCAACATGATGGTAAACAATAACATCAAATAGGCATCTAACCATTTGTAAATAAAGTTGTAAATTGGGACGTTTGGCCCCCGCAGACGTGGGGCTTTATCAAGCAAAATTCAAAGCAGATCACTAGTCCCGGTCACTGCTGCTGCCAGACTGAAGAGTCTCTTCAGTCTGGGAGCAGCTGTGAGCTGGCTCAACGATCTGATTTGAACTTTGCTTGATAGCCCCACGTCGGCCGGGGCGAAATGTCGCCATTTGCAACTTCATTTACGGACGGTTAGCGGCCGATTTGATACATCATTGTTTTTATTCCATATTTTTCCCGTTCGTGGTGCCTGTGCTGTGGCTAACATGATGTCAATTGAGCACTGCTGAAAGAAGGGGTGTCCAACTAATTGAGATTGTTCTCACCAGGCGAGTTTGACGATTTTCTCTCCCCATAAACCGAATCTTTGTTCACATTCCCGAACCATCGGGGAACCATCCTTGAGCAGAATGATGGTGTCTTCTGACCAGTCGGCTCGGAAGAATGGTCTTGTTGTGGAGTGGATATCGTCAAGCTCGCCTGGTAGGTCAGGAGCTTTCTCATGATATCAATGCTGCCAGCAACTTGGGGAGCCATGACCATGGTTTTTATCTCCAAACACGAAGCGCCTGCAAGGATGTTGGGAAATTTTAGTTTGTCGCTAGAACTGTTTATGAGTGGAATCTGCTACATCCTCGTAGTGTCTTTGGGAATGGTGAATTGATGTGATTACTTTTCAAAGCAATGTAGGGTTGGTTAGGGACCTGTTCAGTATGAGGCCATCAGAGACAAGCTGGCATATTTTGGCAAGAAGAAAAAGTTGATCCTTGAGTGGTGAAATGGCACCCAAATATCTTTACATTGGGCAGTTTCCTTTGCAGACCACACTGCATCTGCTGGCCATTTTTGTTGGGCCATATGGCATATGGGGCCGTATGGCCTTCATTACGCCACACATTCAGCTTACTTTCAGAATAAATTGCTTGTGATTTGAGATAAACATTCAAATATCAAAAATCTCTCATTGTTTGCACAGGGTTTGAATTGGCGTTGACTACACCTCACCAGGAATTCTCCCTTGAGCATTTGCAACCAGGCACTAACTACAGGGTCAGGGTGAGCGCTGTTAGCGAGGCAGGAGGCGAATCGGACTCATCGGACGTCCTTTCAGTGTTGACGGAAGCGGTTTGCCCCGGCCAGTGCGAATCACCGAAACTTCAAACCAAAGCGAGGTCAACATCGTTCCCTGTCAAATGGAAACCGCCTACGTACAATGGAGGCTCACCAGTTACGGAGTATGAAGTCGGTCTCGTTGGTCCTGACAGCAATGATTGTGATATAGAAAAGGTAGGTACTTAGAGTTCATTCTGTTGTACCTGTTCTGGCTTTTTTGTATATGCACTTGTTGATCAATCATAAACACTTCTCACAAAGGGTCAATTTGATTTCACGCCTAAAGTTTCTCCAACGAGGTTTATTCCTTGCCGCACTGACAATGGCCACTTTATTGAACACCCCATTTTGAAATTTATTCCCCAGTACAGTCCGCGGGAGGAGTGCCCTTCCTTCCTCGGCCTGCAATTTTTGGAAAATGTGGTGTTCAAATTTCTTTGAGCGCAGCTTTTCAAAATTCTTTTGAATTTTGCTGTGCTCTCAAAAATCTCAAATTATGAAGCCAGTTTCCCATGGTTGTTTATTTTTCTTGTGTGCAGATTGCAAAGAACAAAAGACTGCTTCCAGCCCTTCAAAAAACAAAAAAATATTTCGGCCTTCCTTTTCTTCAATTTCTCTTTTGGTCTCTTCCGAACCAGTCGATGTCCCATGCCACGACAACCTTGCAGCGTAACTTTTTCAGCCAACCTGTATGTGCTGAAAAACTGAAAAGGGATTTTTCTTTTAAATGGTGCTCGCTTGCGATTGGGTCTACGTTTCTTGCTTCTTTCTTTTCATTCGTTATCAACTTACCCTGTTGTGTTCTCTTGCAGGTTTATCTCGGTCCGGATACCGAGTGTATCGTTTCAAACTTGCTACCTGGTCGGACATACAAGATTCAAGTCCGTGCATTCAACCGAATTGGAGTAAGATTTATAAGCAATGTTCTTCATTCTGTTATCTTTAATATTCTGGGTACCCTGAGACATCATTCGAGTAGATTGCCAGCCACCACTCGATGGATGCCCTTCTGTTTTCAATATTATTGACCCAGAGAGCTTATTTTTGAGAGGCGAATTCTTCTTTTTTTTTTCTTTTTTTTTTTTTTTTAGTCGATATAACGGGCATTTTGTGCAAACTGTAGACCACCGTCCAAAGACGATGGCTTGCCCCGTCTGAAGACGGTCGTTCCTGGCCCGGGGGACAGGGAGAAAAACCGGTCAAAGCGGACCGGGGAAAAAACTCCCCTGTCTCCCGAATTCGAAAAGGCGAATTCTATCATCCTATGATTGTGAATTCTATGGTGGTCTGAGAGAGTTTTATACAGGTCGAAGTGTTTCTTACTAAACAGTCTCTGTTGGTCGAATGTTTATCACCTTTCTGGATCCTCCTGTGCTCCTATCATCTGGTTTTAGCATATTTTTTTCCCAATCCACGTCAGCAAGCACGTCTCTGATTGGTTGTTGGAAATTCCAGCCAATTTTAACATCCAATTTTCAAAACCTAACTTAACCAATCCTGACCTAACCTAACCCTGTTGCAGCCGAAGAAAGAGTTACGAAGCGGTGGCCAACATGCCAAATGGCAAAAAGTGATGGCAAGGCAAAAATGCCAAAATTGATGACGTCACAAATTCAGACGACGGGATTGGCTGTTGCGGTGCTCCTGTGAGCGGAAGTGGATTGGAAAAGAAAATAGTCGGATAAGATATTGGTGTTCATCTCTGTATATTTCTCTCTCTTTGTATTCAGAGTGGACCGTGGTCTGACGTCTCACTGATCACCAGTGGTTCTGCCCCTCCAGATGCCCCCTCCGAACCGAAAGCCGTTCCGAAAAGTCCCAATCTGATCTTGGTCCAGTGGGACGAGCCACAATGCAATGGCTCACCCATATCTTCCTATCGTCTTGAATGCGGCAGTTTGGGAGCCAGCTCAGCTCTGCTTGGTGACGGAAGCTGCGTGACGGCACATTCCGAAGATTCGGGATGTGTTTCCGGTGAAGAGGTAGGCACCACTGATTGACCCTCTGAAATTAAAATTATTTGAGTCTTTGTACAGCTGTTTCCTTTGAAAGTGTCCACTACAGTGTGCATAACATCACCTCATTTTTTTCGGAAAAAGCAGCGCATTACGACTTACAATGGAGAGATGGTGGACATCCACAGATTCCTCGAAAACTCGAAATTAGTGCATTCATACATGGAAAAAAACATGAGGATTGATGAGATTTTGGCAAAAACGATCCTGTAAAGGTCAAAATCTTTGCTGGAAAGTGTTCCAATCTGGCATTTAATTTCTTTCGCCTGCATAAAAGGAAAAAAAAACAGTTTTGGAGGCAAGACAGTTAAATGGGAAAAGACGTGTGGGTACATGAATTCTGTCACCACTCCACATTAAATATCTCATCCAGAGCAAAGCAAAATGGATGAGCTGGCATCCAGTGGCCTCTGCCTGGGGACCACCTTGGGACACCCCTTCAGCAGGTTAATTTACTTTTCCAATGTCTTCACACCAAAGATCTGCAAAATGGTTTGTTTTTTTTTTTGTTTTTTTTTTTCAAAAAACGTTTCAGCACCTTCCCACCTTCTCATACCTTCACACTATGCAGTCTTCAACATGACAACCTGTAGTCGCTCGCCACTGATGTTGCACTGCAGCGACTGGCCCAAACAGTGGCGAGCAGGGGTTTTTTGCTCTGACCATGTAGGGGAAAATGCTAAATGCAACCTTATAAGGGGCGTCCGGGACGCGTATTTTATTTCTCTATACGAATTCGGCAATGTCCCGATTTGGCACTTGGACAAAAAAGCAAAATAAACCCAACCTAACCTAACCTAACCAACCTAACCTACCCTAACCTATCCTAACTAACCTATCCTAACCTTACCTAACCCATTTTCTGTGTTCAGAGTGTTTTCTTGCCTTTTTTGTGGGTCGGGACTTTTACATGCGGTTAGATGGAAAAGTGCCAAATTCGTATAGATTAATCAAATGCGCGTCCGGGACAATTCCTCTGATGAATTATTTTGGCACTGTTTTCATTTGCTGCTGTTTGGTGCAGTTTGGTTTTTATGTCGTTTTGTTTTTGTTCTGTCTTGTATACTCAGGTCGAATATGCCAATGTGGTGCAGGGAATTGCGACGTCGAATGAAATCAGAGGCCTACAACCTGCCACAACTTATCTTTTCAGGGTACAAGTAAGTATTGCTATGTTTCATTCATATGACCTGAGGCTGAGACGAGGCTTTCTTTTTGGTCCAAATAGTTGCGTTGCAAATGTGGGATTTCTGTCTTCAAATTTCAACTTTGATGAGATCATGCTACAATTATTTTACGGCAAGGCAATTTGTCAGGGCAGTCCGATGCAAATTATCATGGCAGTTTGCCTTGATAGATTCCAGCAGACTGTCCTTGACAAATCGTCAAAATTGAAAAAAAAATTGTTGTTGCAAGAATTCATCCAAGTGGAAATTTTTTATTGAAAACTCACATTTGCAACATACCCATTTGTCCATAATTTTTTGGAACAATCTGATGTTGTATCTTCCAAAATAATGTAAAATTTTATCTATAAATAAAAAACAAAACTTGCCAGTGTTGGCCCTGAATTCAACACCTAACACAGTGAATGTCTGGGATGTCGCTGGAGTTCAGAGCTAAATTATTGAGGCTTGCGCCTCCCTGGTATCTCCCGGTGTATCTTTTTTCTAGGAGAATAGTTGGGCGTGTGGAGTGTCGACTTACAGTGAAGTGAAGTGAAGAATAGTTGGGTGAATACCAGAAGTTGGAAAATGATATAATAATAATAATATCTCAGTTTAAATGTGTGTTTAGACGTCGCATAAAAGCCATTTTTCGAAGGCAAAAGATATTCGGAACAAAAATGTTCAGTGGAAAAAAGTCCTACCACTCCATTTCCACACAGTAACCATTCAAAAACCGCAAAAAAGGTTCTCCTTCTCGTAGGGGGTTACGAGTGTTACCATCGGTTTTTGAGCGGCTACTGCGTGGAAATGGAGGGTCGTGGGACTTTTCCACTGATCATTTTTTCCCGTGTATCTTTGGGAATCTGCCTGCGAAAATAGCTTTTATGCGATGACCCCCAATCTTCATATCTCAGTTTCCCCAAAACGACCCCAAATTGGGCTTTTTCGTTTTTCGTTACTGAACATATTTCGTTTTACTCATTTCATAGAACCTTCCTGAAAATTTAACAGTTCTACGATGAAACTTTACCT
>JASGXE010013062.1:0-12912 GCA_030068105.1 Sinentomon sp. SZTP_YWyxl
GACGTGCTGCCAGGGTTATCTCTGGGAACTTCCGTCGCTGTGCCTCCGTTTCAGCAATCTTGTCAGACCTCCAACTCGAACCCCTTCGTGATAGACGACGTAAACGCCGACTCAAAATTTTTTCTGACCTTGTTTTCCAAAAATGCCCTGTTCCTCTGCCTGACTGCTATCGCCTCAAACCAGTTCAACGCCGTTCCGACCACGGGTTTTGTTTTTCATATCCAACACCTACACACAATTTTCTTCTGAATTCATTTTTTCCAAAAACCATAAGAGATTGGAATTCCCTCGACACTCCGTCTCTGTTGTTTCCAAAGCACTCCTGAAATAGACATAGCTCGATAAGGCATTTCCCTCCCCCTCATTTAAATTACATGCGTCAGTGAAATGGGAGCGACTTCTCATGCACTTCATGCATTATTTTATTGTTGCCATTTGTTTTTATCTGCCGACCTTTTTTTTTCTTTGACGATGTTGTTAAAAACGGAATTGTAAGTACCATGGAGCGGTGTGCTCCCTGCCCCCAAAATTCTTTGGGGCAGTATTATGTAAAATTAAATTAAATTAAATTAAATTAAATTAAAGCTCATTTCTGCGATCGCAAACGAAAACAGCGCCACGCGCGGACGAGTACCTAAAACTCTGCTCCTCTCCGAATGAGGAGACTTATACTCCATGGTCTCTACACAAGGCAATCCTTTCTCAAGCTGTAAAATTATATTTTTCTTGTTTTGCAGATTTCTCAGCTCTGGAGAGTGATAATGCAATCTCGCCTTCAACCTGGGGACATGAACTATTTCAAGGTTACCGTGTGTCAAGATATTTGAGTAGCATATGCATCCAGTACCTATAGGACATTTTCATGGTGCAAAACGCAACTCGAAATGTATAACTATATAGTCCTGTATCTCTCTCACTGCTGCACGCGTTCGAAACTAATGACGTGGATATTTCACCCCACATAATTGTTTCATGTTCCGCTCCCTCAAAAACAGAGCCTTTGAGGTCTAAAGATTTGTTCTGGAGTCCGGAACATATGTGGTCTGGAGGTTGTAATTGTGTGGACCCTGAAATACGAGCACGAATTAAATGTAGGATCATGTGGAAATTTTCTGCTGCGGCCTTGAGAAGACTGTGGGAAAATAGTGTTCGGTGGAATGTTGATTTCCAAAATGGACTGGCATGGCTGCCTGCAGTCCATAAATATGCAAACCCAGAAAGTCTCTCATTGATCCATGATTTTCCTCCAGAGTGATAGCTGCCACTTAGCCTTCGCTCCACTGAAAGTAACAACTTCACGAATTGCCCACTGAAGAAATTGTATTCCATGAGCGGCTTAAAGACGGATTTCGCTTTCCTTGCAAAATTGCTCGTCAGTGACACATACGTTTTTCCATAAAGGTGAACAAAATCTTGAAACGGAAAAAATCGTAAACATGGTTTTTGCTTTATAGGTAGCATTCTGCATCCCGAAAACTGCAGCTTCGCACCAATCTATAGGTATTTGGTAAAGAACTGTCTCCAGAATTGCAGAAAAATAATTTTGTATGGGAAACGTGCGTAATCGCGGACAACGTTTAGCCGGTGCCATAGCTAATGAGATCATAAAACTGTGCGCACTCAACTGGCTCTGGTATAGGCTGTATTTTGTTCGGACAATTATTTATTCAAGCGCATGTGTATATTTAATTTGATTTTATTCTTCTAGGCATTGAAATTCGCCAGATTCATATCTCTCAGGCCACAAAATGAAGGAATCTATTTGGGAACTTTTAGTCGGCAGTCCTTATTTTCGGTTAGTCAGGGTTTGGCTATGACCAATTGTGGCCATTACTCCCAGTTAAAATCTTCAAGGCCAGTAAAATCCATCCTCCTGTAGAGCTTAGAATTAATTTTAAACCTTTTAAACCCACCCGATACGCTTTTAACAGGTGGTGGTCAAGTTGGCGGCGGCAGCATTGCTGTAGTTGAGGCCGAATTTCTGCCTGGAATTTAGTTCATGCGATCCTCCGCTAGATGGCACTCGTTTCGGTTATTGGGCCAGCTTGGAACAATGAGAGTGTGCCGGAACGCTGTGTCATGGCTGTACGGTAAATAAAATTTCTCATGAATAAGTGGCGTGTTTCTTCTTGTGATAGAAGGCTGATAGATCGGCGATTCCTCATATGCATAACAATCTCAAACTTTTCGTGAATAAAACTTCAAAATCACGCCGGGAATGAAATTTGGAAGTGAAGATGCGATAAAATTTTGGGTCCCCCACACAAATTTTCAACAATTGCGCGAATTCTTTCCGTTGTAATATGGTTTCGACCTTTGGAAGATTTTAGATGAAGCTTTCAGCTATCCAAAAACACCAAAATCATTGCATTTGGACGTCATTTGCTGCTTTTATGAAAGGGGAACGCGGCCCGGCACATTCTGTTCTTCGATATACTCGAACGCGCGCCATCGTGACAAAGTCACACATGCATGCTATGCTTGGTTCTGTAATTCTGCGCAAGATGGCAGTCTTGGCGGTTGGGCTATTCTAAACTGAGCGGTCGCCGAGTGAAGGAGTTGAATCACAACCTGTTTAAAGCGTTTTGACCCACCTTCTGTGACATCTGAGAAGCCGTCTTTGTCCAGTAACGGGCTTGGGCAGTTTCGATGGTTGCAGTTCGGAATACCTGCCGACATTTGAAAAAAGGTGAACCTTACCTTACCTCTGCCAGGAATCAACTTGTGTGTGTGGTGTCAAACTACTGCCCCCGGTGTCAAAAAATTCTTCGATATTTTTCAAAAGATTTTTTCCAAAAATGACTTTCACAGGATTTGAACCAAACCACTCCTGTGACGTCCGCATTCGTAGCCGGACGCCTTGACCACTCGGCCACACAAGCCGCTGCCGGAAAGCGCTTCAGGAGTCCATTCATAGAACTGTTTTTATCATTGCGTCATTAAAACTGCGGTCGAATGTGATTGGTCGAAATTCTGGCGATTTGTTTGGAATTTAGAAATAAGCAACACGGTGTCAATAATTATTGGCAGACGACATGCAACAGCAGTCAGCGGAAACCAGAGAAATGAAGAAACTGATAACTGTGTGAAATAAGAGCTGGGAGTTTAGGTTTGGTCGTGTTGGCTTCAGTTGAAATTTTTCGGAATTGTTCAGATGGAAAGGCTATAACGAATGCGCATCCCGCGATTTCGGCTCCTATCGGGAAAAAGCAGTCGTCTCGATTGCTGCATGAATAGTTATCAAGGCCAAGAAGGGATTTCTGCATCCGCAACACAACTTTTCAGTTGAGGTGAACTTGCCAAATCGAAGTTTGTGAGAAAATAAACTGACAACCGGGTGTTTCCGAATTGCACAGACGGGGTATACCCCGTCCCCCATCTATGCAATCACAATTTTAGAAATGATCATGGTGCTCATAAACGATTTCTTATGACATGGTGAGAAAAGGAAATAACTCTCATTCTCTTTAATATCGGAAATTTCAACCAAAAATTTTCCAGTTTATCCTGCGTGCATATGACGGAAAACGACAGCCAAAATGAGCACGCAGTGAAAGTGGCGAAATTGGTCCTGGAGTTGAATCTGGCTAACTTCCCTATCACGCTGTCAAGTGCCGCCAATGCTTGACGCGGCATATACAGGGTGATTCAAAACGTGCTTTTGGTTTTTTTCTTTTTCGCACAGGTTTAAGTGTTTTCTAAGGTAGTTCTAGTGCAAAATTAAAATGCATTTCACTCAAGATGAGCTGTAGAGTTGATGTTATTTGTGGAAGACAATTATAAGGCCATTAGGGAAGCTTAAAACATCTTCCATCATCGTCGTCCTGACAGACCCAAGCCCGGAAAAAGTACCATTGCCGAATTGTGGCCTTGGTCGCAAACATCGAAGCAGAGTGTGCTCGGATTACCACAGACATGGTACGACACACTTTGGATGGATGGGAGACCAGACTTTACGGCATTTACGTCACAGCGGGCGGACATAACTCCGAATATCTTATGCAATAATCAGGGTTATGCATCTGTCCGGTTAATTTTGACTGGATATTCGCTTATCCACGGTTGGTCGCAACTCAGTAACTGTCTTAAAATGAATTTATATCTCATTTACCTTGATCCACCAGTTATTGAACCTGGTGTTAAAGTCTTGGACAATTCCCGAACTCGCCCATCAGACTCTGGGCCGTGTTTAGATTATGATTTTTTGAGATGGAGATGGAGATTGAGATGGATATTTCGCAAGCCTGAAGATCTTTCAGAATTCTTGATATTTTTCAAGCGCAGCAACATTTTTTTATATTTTTTCAAGCGCAGCAATATTTTGATATTTTATTTTTATTTAGTTTTATTTTTACCAAAGCAAGAAAGTCTGTCCATTATGATAAAAGAACATTCTGTATGCCGTGTGCGAACACTGTGCCCGCCGAAAAGGAATCTTTGTATCGGCGATCGAATTCACGATGTGATTGTATGAAGCGAAGGCCGTTTTCTAAGACGGTTTTTGATTTAACGAAAAGAGCACCCATTCCAGCAGCTCATCTACGCAAAATGCGGCTGCAATGCCCCCATCCCGGGGGCATTGCAGCCGCAACATGAGAGTCATTATTGTCTCTGTAACTGTACATGTGGCGTAAGGGCAGTGCGCTCGCTTTCCATGCAAAAGTTCCGCAGTTCCAGGTGCGCACCGGGCAATTTTTGTCACCTTCTTTCGCAAGATTTTTTTTATTTTTATTTTTTATTTATTTTGACAATACTGCCGCAAGGGATCTGGCGGCAGACAAGAACAACACATTAAAAACTCCGACAAATTGTCATCGTCAAATAGGTAGAGAAGAAAAAAAAGGCAAAGAACGAAGACAAAAACAAATGGGTGACATAAAATGCAGCACCAAAAAAGCAACCAATTAAGATCGCAGCAGCTTTGCTTTTTGTTTTCAAATTTTGTTCCCTTCCTCAAGTTTTCTGTTTTTCTTTCGTTATTTTTGTTTTCTTTCTTCAGTTTTCGTTTTCTTATGCTCTTCCATATCATGCTTTTCCCAAGTTTGGATATTTCGGCGCAGAGACAATTTGGATCTTTTCCCAATGTGTTTCGGGCCGCAATAAGACGTATTTTAATTTTGAATGTTTTTATAGAAAGGCAAACATGGAAAGCAAAATATGGGAAGGGAATGAGAAGTAAAAAATCAATTTTTGCAGAATCTTCGACGTTTTGCGCGATTCTTTCATCGTATCGAATTTGGATGCAACAAGAATCCTGGAAAACACTAACTGAAATCTGTTCCCCCCGACTAACCCTCTAATACGATACACAGTTTTTTTTTGTTATTTGAAACATTATGACACTCGTATGAGGCGTGAAATTGTGCCAAACCCTGTTGAAATTAGATGGCCCCTGTGTTAACAAGTCATATAAAACATCGCCTATGTTCGAGGCTTTTTCAATTTTTCGTTTTTTGGTGAAAATTGACCTCCAATCTTGCCCCTATATGCCCCTGAAACATCACATTTAGGCTCTTGATATTTCCCCTAGAAAAGAGGGGGCAAAGTATGAGCGTTTATTGTCTACACCAACCCCAAAATCTCTCTCTTTACATTTGCCGAACTGAATGACACGTAAATCATTGGCCAAATATCTGCGTCATCTGGGAATGACGTTTACTCCTTGGGGGGACCCCGAAAATTGTTCTGCCAGCTTTTCGATACCCCTATCTCCATCTAAGACCCCCAAACTCATTAGCATATAGCTTTGAAAGTGGCTTTATTTTTTCGATTTTCCATGCCGTTTGGGAGATATGGCCCCCCAAACATTTCAGCACCAAATGCATGGAAGGAGCCATCACATCTCCGTCATCTGTGTATGACAGCCCAGCATGCAAAAACTCTGAAATGAACCATACACATTGCATACTTACTTGACAAAAATATCCTGAAGGCTGCATGATCGAAAACACAAGAATATCGAGAAAGGACACATGTATCTATGTGCGATTATCAAAAGGAAAGGATCAATCTGGATTATTCTGGACAGGTACATGAGCAGATATAGTCACATGTCAAGATGTCCATTTTGTCCCTCTGTTTCCGCTTGGTTCCGAAGCTCACTGTTGTTTCAATTGACCCTGGTATGGTACAATTGAAACACTGATCAAGCACAAGTTCACATCACACGCTTCACAAGAATTTTCGGTGCTGCTCGACGACCATTGGCTGAACAAACAGAGCACCTTCTCTGTTTTTTACTGTAGATGGGTCAGTGGTTGTCTCCCTTCAATCTTTCAGTGCCAGCTTTCCCTTGCGGCATGTGCTTTACCAGAGAACCTTCATTCGTTATCGTGAATTCGATCAACGCAGCGATGAGAGCTAATCTGAACTCCCTGAGATCAAAGGTACTTCCATCTCGCTGATGCAGAACAAAGGCATAGAGAACTGTATGGTCCAAGAGATGGTGAAACATCCTGTGAGTCCACATTCGGAACCTTCGATGTGCTGCACAACTGCTGACCATTCGATCAGCCTTGTCAACGAAGCCCATTGAACCTGTGTATGCTTTGACTACTTCTGGTTTGAGTGGCACGCCTTGAGCATCCACGTGCATTCCAGAGGGGGTGGGTTGAAACACAACAGAAATCAGCCAGACTTCGCGGCGGTCTCTCCAAACTGTCACAGTTATATCGTAAGCGGCAAAAGTCCCTATCTGGCTGACGGGACGCCGGCCGCCGGAATTCATGTGCGTTTTTATCGTTGAGAACGGGTACAGGGTGTTTAATTTTCATGCAGTTCTTAAATGTTTTTATCCTTGTCTTGAAAATCATCGTAGATTGACGCAGATCATGTTCGAATTGTCCCACGTCAGTCCACAAGGCATGGCGTTGCAGATTGCGTGCCATCCATGCCAAATTTTCCAATCAATTTTTTGGGACTGTTGCGCCGCAGACGTTGCGAATCGCAGCTTCAACATTAACGAGAAGCTTCTACGGCCCGGCGCTGTCTGAAAAGTTTGTCTTCATCATAACCACCTTCCGGCTTTTATTCGTGTGTCTGAAGTTAATTTTGGAAAATGCATTTTCTGGGTCCAAAAAAAGCCAGCGCAAACAAGCTCGCGCAATGACATGAAATCCCAGATGAAATAAAGTTCTCTGAGGCGACCATTCATTCAACTGCAGGCGCCTCTTGCATTGTATGGGCAGTTGATTAGAAATATTCACGCAGCGTCAAAGTTGCAAAGACCACTAAAGGCACACCAAGTACATTGCGCTGGTGCTTTTTATTGAAAAAGCAGTGTTCGTGAACTTTATTTGGCTGATATGGACCAAGCGTCGCACGCTTCAAATTGACAGCGAATTTGAGAATGTCGAGCTTGGCTCATCAATACGGGGATTATGTCAATATTTTTGACTCACGGCAATGAAAACATGCATGAACTTTACTTGTATTCAGATAGGGAATTACGCATCTTACGGTATGTCCTTTGGTTTTAGAGAAAACTGCACCAGGTCCAAGCTTTCGCCGTCCTGCCAGCAAATGTGGAACGAAACCCGGCGAAGCGCCCAAATTATCTCACACACACACAACAACATGCGTCTTGCGTGGGTGGGATTTCGTGTTCCCAACCGAGTTCAGGAGGCCGGACTGCTTCCATCCCAACAAACTGGTCCAAAGCGCCAAGAAAGCAGCGAAAAACAGCAGAATCACACGCATTCACAAAAACGCTTTTTTCTCGGAATGTTGTGGAGAAGAATTTCAAAGCCTGCGCGAGTGAATGAAGGACAAAAGTCAAAACATCTGACCGCGTCAGATGGTGGTTTGACATGCGCACAAAAGGTCCAGCATGAATCATCCGTCCATATCTGCCCTCTTTTTCACGTGCAGGCTTTCTCGTTGGGGCTTACTGGCGTTCTTGGGCCTGCCATCTATGTTGTCGGCTCTGAAACCAAAAGGCTCCTCATCTGGCGCAAAGATGGCAGGCGGCAAGGAAAAAGCAGGGCTACGCAAGATGTTCTCACTGCATCAGAAAAACAAGTTTCCGCGTGGAAGAGTCGAAAACAATCGAGTTTACTGGGCTGTCATTTGCACATGACGGAGATCAATTTATGGATTTCGGTGTAGAGAGAAACTAAAGGTTGATAAGCTAGAATACCTGGCAGACTGCGAGTATACAAATATGAAAATCGAGAAAGCTTTTCTTTAAATCAGGAGTATCCTCAAGAGTCATGATTCTTTTTGCGGTGCTTCGTCGATTGAGAGTAGGCACTTTGCAACTGCCGTAGAGTCCACTGAAAAAGTTGTAATTCCTGCGCGGCTGAAGAACTGATTTCGATTCATTTTACCCAGATTCCTCAGTGACATAGGTTTTCCATGTCATGGCGCATGTGTAAAATCTTGCTCATTTTTTTTTCCTTCACGGGCGAGGATCCCTCATTCAGAAAAATGAAATTTCTTTGAAAAAAAAAAAACAATTTATCTTCATGAAAGAGCGCAAGAACAAGAGAGCTATGAAACGAGATCCGCCAGGGTTATTTCCGGTAATTTGTTGAAGGGTTCCAACTGCACTGCCGTACTAAATGACCTCAATCTCCACAGTTTAGCATCACGCCGCCTCAGTCGTAGACTTTGCCTCATTGGAGATATAATCACTAATCAGCATTCGGCTGTTTTCCTTCCAAAAACCTACCGGTTGAGGTCCCCACCCACAGCGTCGCACAGACAGCGGCGTTTGCATAATTCACTTTCTTCGCAAACGAAATGCACTGAGTAAATTATTTTCACCAAACCATTCTCGAATGGAACGGTTTAAATCGTGCAAGCATGTTAGCTCCACCATAGCCTTTGTGGATGCTTTTTGAAACAATAACAAAATAAAAATAAAAAAAAAAATTCCAAAGAATAACTGGAATTCATTTACTCGCTTAGCCAGACCATGGCCAAGGAGATCATGTAGCTGATCTGACTCAATTGGCTCTGGTAGGGACTAATTTTTGACATGAAAATACGAGTGGGCACATAATTCCATTTTATTCTTTCAGGCACTAAAATTCGCCAGAGTTATATCACTGCAGTCAGAAAATGAAGGAACATATTTGAGAACTTTCAGCCGGCAGCCCTTCCTTTCGTGAAGTAGACCTGCGCAAGGGATGGAAAGGGTTCTCTGTGATCAAATGTGGCCGATAATTTGCAGGAAAACTCCCTTAGGATTTTGTGGGTTCGAATCCTCTCCGGAACGTTTCAAATACTAAATAACCACAGAAAGTTGTACTCTCTAATTTGATTTTTTCCAGTTTTTCCTGTCCTTTTTGGAACACCGTATGCCAAAATTAGCACAATAAAAGTTCTAAAATTGATCGTCATGTCGAATCTGGCTAAAACTCATTTTACCCTGTCAAGTTCGCTAATGTTTTGACGTGGAATATTTTCTTCTCTAAAAATTTCAGGTTAGTCAAATACGAGTGTTATTCAAGAACTGTCATAATGTATTCTTATCTTATTTCAGGTGATCCACAACGAATTGAACCTGGTTTTGAGTGTCGGACAATTCCAGAACTCTGCCATGCAGCTCTAGGCTTTTTGTATGGTAACAATTTGCAGATGACCAGTGAAGGGGAAGAAACCAGACATTAATGATTTACGAGACTTGATATTCAGAAATCGTACTATTTTTTAGCATTCCTGTCTTTTTTCAAGCGTATAGCTTGCAATGTATTATCGTTAGACAGTTTCTCATATCACTGAATGATGTGCATCGATCTTGAAAAAAAAACAAAAGCGAAAATTGCCTGTCCGACACCGCCGAAAAAATCTTTGCATTAGCGATCGGATTTCCGCTGTGATTGGGCAAAACGAAGGCTCTTTCTTAAAGCTGTTTCTACGAAAATCTTGCCCATTCAGAAGATTATCGTTGCAAAGCGCCATTTCAACTCCTCTGCATTGCAGGGACGATTGTCCATGGTAAAAGATACGATATCCGAGGGACGTTCAAAAGACATGACTGCATGGCTTGCAGAGGAATTCTGCTTTTCGGAAACTTTTTCTTTCGTTGCAAATATTACATTACTGTAAAATGTATTTTGTATTTCGGAAGTCATGGCGATTTTTAGATCAACCGGATATACGTTGTTTATTTAATCGCTATTGGATGAAGGTGACGAGCGGCGGTTAATTAAGAGTCTTAAGTTGGGAATTTAATAAAGGCGCCTGTTGACCAAAAGACAAGACCAAAAAACCCGAGCATAGCTCAATTCTGATCTCATCCTTGCGAGACTTCGGACTCTGTGGTTGTGGAAATACCATTTCGACCAATTTGCGATGCGGATAATTAACCGATTTGTTCTCGGTTTGAATCTTGTGTCAGTGAAATACACCCCTCCTAAATTGCTCTTAATGTTCATTTTAACAGACCATTGTGCTCATTTTCATCTGAAAAATTGTGAATCTGCATCCGATTTATCTGAAAATCGTACAAACCAAAATTTACAGCAATGAGCAAAAACTCATTTTCAAATGCGAACTTTACTACAAACACCGGAAGACGTTGAACGCCCCTCGTATTTTCATGCTTTGTATCCATGAACGCCATAGTTCCATCTCGGGAACTTTTTTCATTAAAGTTTTGAGTTTTAAGTTTGACATTTGAGTTTTAAGGCAATGCGGGATGCATGGGATTGCACTCCTTAAAATTCTATTTTCGGTGGTTTGTGTGGTCAAAAGTGAGAACACGTATACGGGAACACATATGCACTCCTCATCAAAAGTCTTCGAACATAGGAGTTCATTATATTAACTCAAGCGCCATTTGGATTCAACGGTAGCATGCGCCGCAAGACATCATGACACTTGTGTGAGATGTGAAGATGCACCAAGCCCTGTTGAAATTAGATGGCCCATTATTAACCAGTATACTTTAAAATATCGCCTATGTTTGAAGACTTTTGATAAGCTCCCCCAACCCCCGAATGGTGTCTCATTCTGCAAGAAAGAACTTCACGTCTTGAATTGGACCGTCTAATCTTAAAAACGATGAATAAAACGAGAAAAGCAATTTCAAATCATGCTATATCGTTCACCGCCAATTTTTCCTTTTCTTCAGATTAGATTCATTTTCGGCAGATTAAAAATTTCGAAAGAACCGCATAAAGACGGTAAAGGATCAATGAAACTGGCGTGCTTTTCAGAACGCGAAGTGTTGATTTTTGGGTCGTTAGCTTTTCATCCTCCAGGGCGTAGGATTTACACCAGAGCATTATTTGATATTTCAAACTAATTTTAGAGAAACATTAATTAATTACAGACAGTACATGTCTGATAAATTGGTCCGATAATACCGCGAAATCTGATAACCATGAAAATTCAATGAATCTGTAATAAGTGTGGATAGATTGATCCAGGGAGACTGACACGTTTTGACAGTATGCCTAAGCCGTGATCGCACCTGAATACGATAGTATCGCGATCGGAATAACCACTGTTAAACCGTGTTTTTCGATTTTCTCTTTCAGTCGTTCTTTCTCTGCTTCAGAAAACTCTAAAAGGAGCCTTTCTCACAAGTCACACTCCTTGTAGTATTATTGGAAACTTAGAGCTAATCTTGCTCAGCTAGATTTAACGATAGTGGTAACATTCCTCAGAAATCGAAATAAACGAAAAGCTTAAAAACTAGTTGACAACATAAATCTTGTCCTTTGAGTTTCCAATTAATTTACGAGATTAGAGTGATCTCATAAATTTACTTTAACCTGGCTTGGCGCTTGAAATTTCTAGAAATTTTAACAAAGTTGAATGGAAATTGCGTTTTGTTATGAAATAGTTCAAATCTTAAAAATGCATAATCCTCTTGTGTCTCGTGCCTCTGGCGGCTTCAAATTCTAATTTATGAAACCTAATTTCTCATGATCCTTACATCACAATAATTGATAACGTTGACTAATTTTATGCATGGTTGGGATTTTGAGGGAATTTAGAAAATTTCAAAGGATATAGGAATCATCAAAAAAGAAATCAATCGACATCAAGCAGAGTGTAATGGTTTTTCCCAATGATAAATTTCACCCGAATTTTTAATAGCTCAAAGGATAATGTTGCTCCGTTGATTTGATTCGTTATCAAAACGAACCAAAGTGTTATTCGGTATACCAACCTGGCCATCATTGGGGCCCTCCTCAGTCACCCTCACCCAGCTAATGTTGCATGAGGCTTCCGGGTGAGACGCTCCAACGTTTCGGCAGGCTGCTTCGGACTCCTTCTCTTTATGCAGATGTCCTTGCATGTGGAAACTATGAAACTGAAAATGCTGCCATTCCCTCTAAACATCTCCAACAACATCATCACACTTCCAATGAAGTTCACTCAGACAGTGCTCGAAACACAGTGTTTCTAATAGCACAGCTGGTAACCATCTTCAGCTTTAAGACCTTTTTGGTGGTCTTGCGGCCTGCATTAATGACAAAGTTTGACGAACTTTTTCGTCAAACTTTTTTCATCAAACTTTGTCATTGTAATGCAAGCCGTAAGACCACCAAAAAGTCTAAAAGCAGAAGATGGGGTTACCCGCTGTGCTATTAGAAACACTGTGTTTCAAGCACTGTCTGACTGAACCACCCAGGAAGTGTGATGATGTTGTTGGTGATGTTAAGAGGGAATGGCAGCATTTTCAATTTCCATTTGATTCAAGTTTTCGAAAAAATTACATTTCCCTGAATTGTTGCTCTTGATACTTTCAGACGTTTGTGAAACAAATGTGAACCAAATGTCAATATGAAACGAAATATATGGGAATTCGGATACATCTCCAACATCATCAATATCCCAAATTGCAATAAACGTATTTAACCCTGAAAATTTCGAGAACCTTGATCATGAAGTCTCTAAAAGGGACCACAAAAACCTGTATTGGAATGATCTTGATGAACACAGCAACCCGGT
>JASGXE010013063.1:0-21181 GCA_030068105.1 Sinentomon sp. SZTP_YWyxl
TGGGGCAAACCAAAAGAGCCTTCAGTACCCGCCTCAAGGAACACCAAAGGTCTATCTCCAAGAATCATCCAGAAGCATCCGCCCTCTCACAACACTGCCTAACCTCCAGCCACATCCCGGATTGGGACTCAGCCAAGCTTGTGGCTCAACCCAGAACACAACAGACTAGATTCCTGACAGAGTGCTACCATATAGCCAAGCTGGGGGACAGGGCCATTAATTCAAGCGAAGGCATGCCACTACATCATTCATGGAAGCCCTTCATCCAGACCACGATACGGCAGTGCACACCAGACCAAGCTGCAAATCCGTCAAGTTCATTGGAGGCGCCCTCAACTGAAGTGTCGTCTGCTCATTCGACCAGCACCTGACGACGGGAGCGTGACGCCCCGAAACGCGTCGTGTGTCGAGGAAGAAAGAAAAACACGGAGAAGATGTCAATTAAAAGTGCGTTTAATCATTCAATTGTTAAGTTGCATATGCTTCAAGCTTGACTTGAGTCCACCACTAGAAACATTTTTGGGAATTTAATTTGGGTCAGGCCCAATTGCCTGAATTCACGTTTTAATAAAATTCTCAGATGGTGTCACAGAATATAACGCCCGGCTGGGAACAAATCCTGAGGAAACCTGCTACGAAGAGTGGAGATGGGGTGGAGTCTCCTAAATATTTTTATCGCAAAATTTCAAGGGTCTGCCGAAGACAGGTGCCATCCAATTTTCGTGACTACGGTGAATGAAGAATGCCTCAACTTGTGCACATTTGCGAGATTCCTTTCTTCGACGTTTCGTTCACTTCGTAACTTGGAATAACGTGGGATTTCAGTAGGAAGGGGCTATAGTTATATGAGTTGACCCAAAAATGAGGACTTAACTTTCGAAGTTCTGACTGATGTCTATGACGATTTCCTCAAACTTGACGGCTGATTTTCTGCGTCACGGAAGTTCACCCATGGGCCTTGCACATCGTCTGCGGATTGTTGATGCCCAGTAAAAAAAACTGAAAGAAAAGTACGGGGAACCCTTGCTGAAAGCTTGCTAAAACAACGATGGTATTTTTCTGATGTTCGAGCACACAGGCCACTGAATGGGAAAAGGACCTGCTGTCAGCTCAGCCATCAACAGAACAAAACTGACCTTAATCGGCACTTTGGACTTTATTCTGCAATCTTTTTTTAAATTCCAGCCGGAAGTGTCAGTATCACACTCTTAAAAATTCTGTTTCAATATTTTTACAATAATTGTCTCTCAGCAAGTTGAGTAACCTAAAATAATGGGTCCGACTAGTGAGGAATGTCACTTGAAGCTGACAATAACTTCTGCATCACAATCATGCTCCTTTAGGAACGTCTGGTAACATATACAACATACAAGCCAGAGAGCGTACACACTTTCTTTTCGGACAACACCACTCCCACCCCAATTGGTCAATTTTTGTTCTGTCAGCATCATTTTCAAACTGATGCAACATGACGAAAAGATCCCCCGACTTTGAAGGCCAATAACTCAAGAACGAACTCCACTCAAACATTGTCATTATCTCTCATTCTGTCTGTGTTTGCAATCCAAATCTGGATGCTGGTCATTATTTTGTGGTCAGTTGGCTCAGAGCAGGGTTTCATAGTCAGGGAAATGTACGGAAAAGTCAGGGAAATGCTCAAAATTATGCCAAGCCAGGAAAAATCGGGGTCATGAATATACCCTTGAACCTCAAAATGTTTGAGAAACGGAATTTTGAGGCTAAAGTGAACACTCAAATTTCAAAATTTCTTCAACTTCTTCAGACAAATAGTGATTTGCACAAAACGCTTCCAGCTCGACTAAAGAGTTTGCTCGGTCCAAAAGTGAAAACCAAAAAACCAGACAAACAGTGAATTGCATGTTACGCTTCTAGCTCGACTGCTCTGTCCGAAAGTGAAAACCAAAATTCGTGACAAACAGTGAATTGCATGTTACGCTTCCAGCTTGACTAAAGAGTAATCTGAAATCTCTGCCCAAGAATGAAAACCAAATTCCAGACAAATCGTGAATTGCATACGCTTCCAGCTCGGCTTGAGTTAGCTCTCTTCGAGAGTGAAAACCAAAAATTCAGGCAAATAGTGAATTGCATACTTCCAGCTCTGCCCGAGATTGAAAACTAAAAATGCAGACAAATCATAAATTGCATATTATGCTTCCAGCTTGGTCAGCTCTGTCCGAGATTGAAAACCAATCAGGACAAATCACAAGATAAGTTGCATATGCTTCAAGCTTGACTTGAGTCCACCACTAGAAACATTTTTGGGAATTTAATTTGGGTCAGGCCCAATTGCCTGAATTCACGTTTTAATTCTCAGATGGTGTCACATAATATAACGCCCGGCTGGGAACAAATCCTGAGGAAACCTGCTACGAAGAGTGGAGATGGGGTGGAGTCTCCTAAATGTTTTTATCGCAAAATTTCAAGGGTCTGCCGAAGACAGGTGCCATCCAATTTCAACAGGGTTTTGTACAGATTCACACCTTGCAGGAATGTTGTGGTTTTGTAGCACATGTTGCCATTGATTCTGGCACTTGAGTTGGTAACTTCTGGCACCTGAGTTTGAAACGAACACCAACATCTGAAGACTTTTTATGTGGAGTGCTGGAAACTTGCACAAGGGTCATCCAAAATTAAAAGTTCCTGGTGAGAGTTCCCTTTCTTATTGGTGTGTTGCAGAATGGATGAAACGCATTGGGGAAGGCGGAGCATTGAAGACTACTCCTGCGAAGGTTGCGTTAAATTCAGGCAAAAACCTAATGACAGTGAAATAAATGAGGACCTGTGCTTTGGATTCTGGATATGAAAATGTGTGCTGTTCCTTGAGGCTGGATGACAACCCAAGACTTCTGTTGAACATTCCTTAGGGGTGTGGTGCCACGGCAATCCATGAGAAGAGACAGAGTTGCTGGTTGCCAAGAACATCATTCTCCATCATGACAGTGATCGCACGCCAATGACACATTGATCTTCTGAAAGTTGGGAGTGGAAAATTTTGCAGCATCCAGCCTAATATGAGCCCCCTGACTTACATGCTCTCGGTGATCAAGTTTCCAATCTTTGACTCTTTCTGACAGTCCAGGATAGCTATACACAACTGCGGATGCTGGAACAAGAGGGATCAATCGGGACACCCTGTATCATGACATCGGACAACTTCAGACTGACATGTCATTGCGTAAAGCGGCCCACTCACGATCCAACGTACTTGACAAGTAAGTTTGTTTGATGGGTCAGTCAAGTAAATTGGATCGTGAGTGGGCCAATTTTGACGAGTTTTCATCAAGTAAGTTGGACGAGTCATCAAACGATCTTTTCAGTTTTTGTCCGATAAAAAAATTTGTCAAACGAAATTTGTCAAGCATAATTGATCGTGAGTGGGCAATCGAAGGGTACAAACTTCATTTGATGGCTTCACCTCGGTTTTTTCCGTGTCACCTCGGTTTTTTCCGTGTCACCTCGGTTTTTTTCGGAAACATTTCATTGTTTCCTCTGTGTTTCCTCTGGCCATGAAAGAAAGTAATGCCAGACTAGAGTTGTTTTTTGTTTTGGGCAGCCTACAGCTTCTTTGGCCCCAGCCATATAGTGCTTCTGTCGGCATTTTCGTGGTTTCTAGGCACGGGTTTTGATTTTTAGTCCAGTAGATTTTTACTTCGGAGCGAAGTTCGGTGGTGGTTTCAACTTCCATCATTCAGAGTCGTGTGGGATGATGAGCGCAAAAGGCGAGGATCAAGAAAAAACATGGCATTTCCCAACGAACTTCACTCCGAAGTAAAGATCCACAGGACCCTTCCCTCAGCTGTTTTGTTGTTTCACGTTTTTTGCATATAAACACTCTTTTCCGTAGGTTTGGCTTGGCCATACTTCAGGCTGCTGGCCTTGAAAAGGCTCCTTAGATTGTGTTTGCCTGCACTTATCTTGCTGACAATTCTGATCATTTTGGTGTTGGCAGCCCTTTTTTGGACATTGCCAGCTGTTTTCTTTTCAACAAACACTCCTTGCTCCAGCACGACTTCTGTTGTTTGGCACAGCGGCGTTTTTTGCCGCATCGCCACAAAAATCGCCAGCAAGTCTGTTTCCATGAGTTGAGAGAGAGACATCTCCGGCTCGAGCATCAAACTGCAACTGGATGCTTGACAAATTTGTTCTCCCGTGAGTGGGCATTCATGGCCATCAAACTTCCTTGACAAATCTGCTTGACAACTTTGCTTGTCAAGTATGTTGGATCGTGAGTGGGCCGCTTAAGAGGATGACATTGAAGGCATGCGAAGAAAAAACAAAAGATGAATCTTTGTCAGTTTTCATAAATGTTGCAGAAACTGTTTGGTAAATTAATGTCCTTCGTATGTGAGGTTATTGGGCCCAGCTGCGCAGTTCGCTCAAACACAAGAACACTGCCTGCACTTGCTTCTGCAAGAGTGGGTACAATGTGGGTCAGGCAACATTGCAAGTGAGGGAATTGGAGTCTTATTGCCTGGTTCCAAAAAAAACTTCAAGGTGACCTCAAATCAGCCATTTCAGGGTTGTTGCGCCGTATATCGAATCAAAAATGAATTCTGTCAAATGCAAATAAATACCCTTAATCGCTCATTTCAGGCAACAGTGACATTTTGACAATCTACTTGTTCGTGACACCCAATCGTAAAAAGGGGCGCATACATCATGTTGGGCTGCAGATTGGGTTCGGGTAAGGTTAGGAAAGGTTGGGCTAGATTAGGCTAGTTTCAGACCAAATCAAATCTAACCTAAACCAATGCAATCTAACCTTGCATGTGAGGGCACCTTTAATGGGTGTCACCAACGCGTGGAATGCCGACATTTTCATGTCTACAGAAGTTGAATCTTGCTCGCCCACCAGGATTTTTGCTCTCCCGTCGCAGAACAGGACTGTCTATTGTGGATGGAACCGCAACTGTCCCGGTTCGTGGACAACATTCAACAATGTGGACAGTTAAAGTCACTCGTCTGCGGCAAGAGTAATAAAAGCTAAACAAACAAACAACCTGCACGTTAATGCTCTTTCACCGTGCAAATCAAGTTTACACCCTTCTCAATAAACCCCCCCCATTCTCTAGTTAAAATGGAAGTAAAACAGAACACTGTCAGATAAAAATAAACCCTTTAATCCTTAATTGAAACAGAAATAGGAGAAACATGAATGCGTGAGTTTATGTGCCAATAATATTATAATTCAATTCAGATAGGGATTATATACCTAGACTAGTATCACAGCCTTTGAGCTCCATTAGTTGTTGACAACTGACGAAGCCAATCACCGGTCTGCAAAATGCCAGCTTACATTGTTGTCAAAGATGTGACAAAAATTTACATGAGTTAAATGTATCCAAATAAATCCGTGAAACTAAAACAAAAATTATTCACAAAAGATATTTACATTTCCACACAAGCCATTGTGGTCGGCTGTCGCAACCTTTTGGCATGCTCAATCTATTTTGTAAAGAACATCCTTCCAATATTACCTGCCGCTTGAGTGTCCTTAGTCCTCACTGACAACAATTTTTTGCCATGTTAATTTCCTGGCTGTGCAAGTTATAAAAGCCGGGGTAACACTTCCATATACCTGTCTACCACCGCGTCCACCGCATCTCCGGAAACAAGAATCAGGGATGTCCAAATTTCCATCATTCACATTTATTTTTTCTTTTCTTTTCTTTCCTTTTTCCTATGCATTCGTTTTCCAATCATACAAATTTTTAACTTCTCCATTCCAAGTGAAGAAATCGAAGTGCATGGGAAAAAGGAAGGAAAGAAAGAAAGAAGAGATAGAAAGAAGAGAGAATAAGAGAGAAGTTAAAACTTGACTATTTTAAAACAAAACAAGGAAGGTAACAAATGGGTGTCCCATTAACCAAAAATAAAACGAGTCAATATTCGGTCAGCCATAGATGTCTCTTATGACGGGTAAAAGGGTCACAATTTTCTCGGCTTGCCTCCCTGCGCCACAAATATTCGCACGGTCGTTGACCAAAGTTTTCATGGCGTGCGCTACCTCCAGTTAAATGTTTTTTTTATCATGTTCTTTCAATGTGTTGGGTATGTGCAAACGTGGCAGGATCAACAAAATTGCAAGATGGTTTACAGTTAAGTGCTCGTAGCCAATCGTATCTAAACCCCCGTAAGCTGCCCACAATCCGAATGGAAATTTGGACAACCCTGATTCTTGTTTCCGGAGATGCGGTGGTAGACAGGTATATGGAAGTGTTTCCAAAGCCGGTACGTACTGCATGAGGGATTCATGTTGCAACCACAGCCATCTATAGGACAGTTGCGACAACTGACTGGTGCGGCGCCATTTTAGTTCTCGTCAGCTGCCGCATCGCAACCAAGCTCATTGGGAAACCGCGTTGGGTGCCCAGAAATGTGATCGCCGAGAGGAAACTATCCATCATATTTTTGCATTTCTGGTGTCGTTTGAATCAGAAAAGGCATGTCCATGCAAGGCCTTGAAGTAAAATCAAGAATCTGCTAAAGTCCTTTCACAACTGAGACAGAAAGGCACCGATTGCACAAAACGCAGAATAATGTTTCAACGCCGATATTTTCATCCGCATTTGTTGTTCACAGGGGCGTCATTTCAGGTCTTCGCAGGGGGTAATTTTCGGCAAAGGAGCTGGACACCGATCAAGGGTCTAGGGACATCTGGGGGGAAGTCTCAGCGGGGTTCTAGGGTGCAGGGCTGAGCCCCCAGAAACTGAAGAAATTGTGAAATTTGGAGTTCATTTTGGGTGCAATGTTCGTATTCAGGAGGCCAAATTTACCATTTTGGCCAAAAGCAAACACCAGAGGGGGAGCCAGCGAGCGGCTGGGGGGCATAGGTATATCAACTGGGAGCATTAGCCCCCCAATGGCCTGGTTATTCACACTCAAGCAACGCGCAGGGATTCGTGGGGCCATTTGGCCGCGAAACGGGCGTTCATGAGTGAACAATGTTGTTCCCGCGGGGTTGTTTCGGGTGCACCAGGTCAAATTATTCCAGGTCAACAAAGTTCTTCACTGACTTCAGGGTCGTTCCCTGTTTTTCAGAGGGTCCCACGTGTTTCAGGAGGGCAAACCCCGAACCGTTCGATCCTGCGTGACCTTTGGTGTTTTTCCCTGGGGGTTTTCAGTCGTGACCGGTCACATTCAGGATCATTCCCAGCTGATTTCCATGCCTTCACCGATTTTCAGGGTCGTTCCCCGTTTTTCGGAGGGTCCCCAGTTTTCTGGGGCCATATAGCTCCGAAACGAACGCCCCTAGGTGACCGCATCAAAGTTGTTCGTGTGGAGTTTCGGGTGTGCCCGATCTCATGCAGCCGCGTCATTCCCGGACGATTTTCAAGACTTTCGGGCTTTCTGGGTCATTATCCGTTTGAGGGGGCGCCGCGCAGTCCCCTAATTTAGGGGGCCATAGCTACGAAACGGACAGCCCCAGGTTACCGCGGTCAGGGTTGTTCGCGCATGCCCGGTCTCAATCAGGATAATTTCCGGCTGATTTTCAAGACCTTCCTGACTTTCTGGGCCATTCTCGGTTTTTCGGGGCGGTGCCCTCGGTTCAAAGGGCCAAAATGGCAGAATGGGTGCGACCGCACGCCAATGCCGACTTGCATCACGCAGTTTGAAATATGAAACAACCAAAACCAAATCAGATAGCTTGCATGTGCAGGTATTATTTCCCGAAATTTCTGCAAAGTGAACAGGAAAAATACGAAAATGACTGGGCCCAGAAAAGCAGAAGAAGACTAAATTGGGAACCGAAAGGGACAACCAAATCGAAACAATAAAAAAGGTCAAAATCCACCCAAAAACCACCGAAAGAAAGTGTCCGTTCCAAAGACGTCTCTGCAGCTCGTGGGGGCCAAGATGGACGTGATTGGTATTGTCGTTCCATTTTTTTTTTCAATTTGGTCTTTGCTTGGTTTGTCAGCCTGCAAGCTGCTAACGTTCGCCTTTTGGTCTGCTCCACAGGAGACATGTCTTTGGGACAGGAACAAAACAACAGAACTGATCAAGAAATCGAGACACAAAACCTGGCAAAATCTGCAGGAAGCAGCAGCAAACTCGCGAAAACCATGCAATCCACGAAAGCCAAAATTTACCCGCGAGGAACTTCAAAACCCAGGTGAATTTACCGAGAAAACCTGTCATTTGGCACAGTGGTGCAATGACAAATCTTTTCCTAAACCATTCTCCTGATCTGACCTGACAAAGCCATCACACACCACTGAAAAACAATCTGGCAAATCCGACCAAGGTGACGAACAACACAGAAACACTCGCTCCTCCCTGTCCACGCAGCGCAGCGAGCGAACGAGTGAAGAGAAGCGAGAACTAAAATGGCGCCTGCTCTGTTGCGTCCATCTGATTTGCAGTCCCCATGAATGACGCAACTGTTCTATATAGGCTGAGGTTGCAACATCCAGTAAGTTGATGCAATGTGGTAGACACGACAGACTCAAGATATCAACAAGGAGCAGATTGCCTGCTGTGAAAGACAGTGACGATGGACTGAATCAGTGGCTTTTGACACAATTATTGTGTGCATGATTGTGGCACAATAAAATTACAAACTGAATGTGTTTGTATTCTACATTTAAAGCTTCCCAAGTAGAAACAAAGTGCCACATTGCAAAATGTGTCTTTTTATTTTTGCGTAATTGAGTTTCTCTTGAATATTCTTCTTGCCACATTTCAACACGTATGAGTAAGTGGCATGATCGATTCCTTCATCGGCTGGGGTAAAATGTCTGCAACCGAAGACATGCAAAATGGCACAAGAACAAAAAAGCACATCACATATTTTGTGTCGTATCATTTGAAAATTCCCTGCTGGTTCTGTGGACAGATTCCCACAGCACTGTTTGAACCATGCTGACGCTGTGGCAATGCGCACAAGTGGGGAACATTTTTAGCCAGAAACATATTTCGATGGAAATTTTTCTTGCAAATTTCTGAGTCATGGCCATGATTGATAATTCACATGAACCAGACCGGCTAAAGACAGTGGGCAAAGTAGTAATAATGTACCTATGGGTCAAATAACATGGGCATCATGCAAATTATGTTGACTAAGGACTTTACAAGAGAACTTCTGTCACCTACTCTTCAGCCACAGTCTCATATGGGAGTGCTATTGCATGGGTATACAAAACAATCTAATAGAAATCAAAGCCAAGCAGAAAACTCTCGTTTTTCATGAACCCCACTGGAGCTCTTCCACAGACTGCAGAGCACTGCCTCCCCCCTTGAGCATGCACTATCGCCACCATTCCTGTCCAATTTCAGTCTTCAGATCAATAAATCACAATCACGTTTGTTGTCCTTTGTTTTTTTTTTCTTGTATCTATTATTGGAACTTGGAAGCAATTGCCAAATCTGGCTGCGTTTAGATCAATTTCGAATTAAAATTTATGACGGAAGCTGGCGTATTCAAACAGGTTCACTGCTTAAATTTTCCGTGAATGGACAATAGGTTCTCAGATGCAGACACATTTAGTTTTCAGCAAGATGGGTTCTGCAAATGTGCATCATGGTCTGATAACATTCATATAAGCAAGAATGTCAAAATTTATCAAAAATTAAAAGTGAGATGGGTCCAAAGTTATGATCTTCAAGCCATGAAACTGGACCATCGTTTCAGAAGCCATATATTGGCTCTGCTGCCGAAAAAAGATGCCAAAACTGAACATCAGTCAAGATTTAATAACTCTGTTCATCAGAAGTGGTTCACAGGTGGAGCATGTTGGACAACATTTGCAAATGCTGGCCAAAAACAGGCATACTTGGTTCATGTTCATTCCTGCGGCAAATATAGGTACTGGAGGGGGGCAAAGAAAAATGCATCTCTTTGGTGGCTGGCTATCGTGCTGTCTTATCATCAGCAGTTGAGGCATTGTTCCGTGTTCATGGTAAAAGATTATGCCTTCTGAATCTTTTCCCTGACGGTTTGAAATGAGAGAAGGAATGCAAACCACACAGGCCCATCTTCAATGGCATCAGAGTAACTTTCCGGAGATATGAGTACATTTTCTTTCCAAGCAGTTGGCATTTTCAAACAGTGGACATTTTATTGACTTGCACAATAAGCCACCACATGCACAGTTAAGCTTGCATAAACAAAACCGTGGTAACTCGCTGAGCTGATATCGTTTCCATCTCAAATAACACACTTCACATCAAGGTCTTTAAGTCACATGGAATATAAATAGCCATGCATTGAATTTTTCCATGTCTGCAAAAAAGCTAAGGACCTGGTTATGCGATAAGCGCACAAATATGCCCCTGACCTGCAGGTCTGTCCCATGTTAAAATTTCAAAGTCAACTAATATAGAAATGGCTGAAAAATGACAAAGTTCAAAATTTATCGCAACATAATACACCTGGCAAACATATGCTGTTTTCATAAAATAACCATCTTTTTGGCAGATCTATGATGTTTTGACGATGAATGCCGATTTCAGGTTCCTAAAACAAAATTTGAGTAGCACAAACAAAATTAGGAGGAAATCATTCAAAGTAGTGTCAAATTGTTTCATGACATTCTACACTTTGTCAACATCATGAAACAACCAGTATCTCTGGTTCCTGGGCTTTGATAGACGGCTGACCAAACCTTCTCTCGGCTTCCTTCAAGAAGGAATCCACGTTCGACTTCACAGCTTTGTCCAGGAACAACCCCGACAGATGAGCCTGCAGTAGAAATGGAAATTCAAACACGATCTTGAACTCCACACAGCATGTCTTGTCGTTCTCACGACGACCTGGGCTGAACTTCCATGTGGTGGTGAGGTTGTTGAAAATGCAGCCTCCCTCCGACGTTGCCTCGACGAAGTGCGGATTGACCATGACGACGTTCGACACGTAACTCTCCACGAGCGGTGGAATACCAATGTCCAAACGTGCCCGCATGTGTCCCGACCTTCGGGAAAGAACAGCAGATTTTGTTATCCAGGGAAGAAATTTTTGGTATGAATCCACTTCCGACACAACTGAATAGACTTGTTCCATGCTGAACCTGGAAAATACAAAGCAAAATTTGGGCCACACATGAAAATATGCTGTGCTGTGAGGTCCACAGTATGAAGAAAAGAAGGGAGAAACAGTAGGCAGGTACAAGCAGAGGAGAAAGTTAGGGGCATTTAATTTGACTTTAAGCCAAGTGCCCGCAGCGTAACAATGCCTGTCACTGTGAATGTAATGTACCCGATGTGCAGACAATCACAAGACATTGTCCACCAGTTACAATGCTCACTGGACCTTGGGAGAAAAGCAAGAAGAGTGGAGGGACCTTGGGAGAAAAGCAAGAAGAGTGTGAAGTGAAGCCCACCTCTGACCTTCTCAGATGGCAGCATTGCTCCACGTGAGAAAAAAGATGGAGGGGTAAGGGGACTGCTTCACGCAAAGATCACACCACGTGTCTTGTTTTCACTTTAAAGATCTTCTTTGCTGCGGGCTCGGTGTTATTTTTGGATGTTTAAAAAAGCCACAATTCCACTTTTTGCATGTTTCAAACCAGGTATTCATTGGCACAAAATATCACAGTACAGAAGACCTTCGGGGGGGGGGGGGAGGAATCCCAAGGGCCATATTCCCCATTGCAACTCACCCTAAGGTTCAATTCAATAGGATCGAGTTGAACTTGGGGACAAGTTGCGATGGGAAATACTGGTGCATGTGTTGTCTTTTACAAGCAACACTGCACAGAGGCATGTCAAAAATTCTCTTGTAATCTTTTACAAGCAACATTTCACAGAGGCATGTCAAAAATTCTCGTGTAATCTTTTACAAGCAACACTTCACAGAATGATGTCAAAAAAATCTCGTGTACCTTATCTTTTACAATCAACACTTCAAAGAGGCATGTCAAAAATTCTCGTGTAATCTTTTACAAGCAACACTTCACAGAATAATGTCAAAAATTCCCGTGTTATCTTTAACAAGCAACACTTCAAAGAGGCATGTCAAAAATTCTCGTGTAATCTTTTACAAGCAACGCTTCATAGAGGCACTTCGAAAATTCTCACCACCAACGGTAAAACCCCCAGAAGGATGAGCAGCAGCTTTGTCGTCATTGATAAAAGTTCGATGGAGAAATCGTCACGGTCAGGGCGTTTTTCTATGTGTCCAGCGCAGAGTTTTCAAAAACCCTGCTTGCAGCAGGTCCTTTGACTGCCACTTAATTTAAGTGATTTAATTTTTGGGTCATGCTGATAATTAGGGACAGGTTTCGTTGACAGTTATGCACTATTTGCATCTCCAGAAGATACTCCATCCTGTCCAAAAATCAAATGCATGATCGGTACTTTGAGTGTTGTGTTTTGGCAGCAACAACTTTGTTACCACCAGGCATCAATGCTGCTCAATTTAGATGGTTCCCGGGGAAAAGTCTGTACGAGGGGTGGTCCAGAATTAATGAGAGCTGGCTCATTGTCTGGTTACGTTACATGCGATTTTAGCACATTTTGGCTGACTTATATCGCCTTGGACAAATTAAAGGGAGCTAAGTGAAAACAGTGAAATGAAAAATATTGTTGAGCAACAATGGGTTTTAAATGGAAAATCGCAGGAGTAGAAATTAAAGTTTCTGTCACTTAGCTCCCTTTAATTTGTCCACGGCGATATATCATTCTCTGGTGGCCATTTGTACCAAAGATCACCTCTATCAGCCTTCTGATGCCCAGTGTACAAATGCTTCAATTCGATGTGTTTCATGCATTGAAGAAAAATGCAAAGATTTTTTAAAGGAGGCAAAATGATTCAAACATTTCAATGGCATGGCCACGCAAAATAATATCCAACCCAAACTCCTGCCATTTTGAAAGCAGCTGTGGTGGCCAGTGTCCCACATTTTCCACCGTTACTGAAGAATAATTCAACAATTTTCCTGTGGTATGAGGGTGTTTCAAACATGACCCCAAATCACAAGCAAAAAAGTCAGGGTGTGAACGACTGCAGGGTGCGATTTGTAGGGGGTACGGGGGTTTAACCCCACCCCCAGTTGAAAAATATTTCACCAAAAATTCAGGTATTTTATGCATAAATATGGGTATTTTTGCCCTAAAAATTGTGGTTTACCCCCCCCCCCCCCCCCCAGTTAACTTTCAACAAATCGGCACTATGAACCAGGGTTGTTTGTTTTAAAACAAATTGTTTTAAAACATTGTTTCAAACACGTTTTAAAACGAGGCTCTGAAAAAAAATATTTTTGTTTGAAAACAGTTTATTTTAAAACAAAAACAGGCGTTTTTTATCAAATTGTTTTGAAACAAATTTTTCCGTTGGAAATGGGCTAATTTTGACACCCGTAATGTTTTCAAAAAAATTTTATTTTGTTAAAAAAAATTTTCTTGCATGTTTTCTTTTGTTCTTTAATAGGAATAAAAAAGCATGCGCGTGTCAAATAAATGTCACATCTAGTCTAGAAAATGTATTTTTGCAGGTCAAAAATGGCAGTAGTTAGGTACCTACCTACTGAGAAGTGAATCAGAAGATGAATAATATGACGAAAAAACAATTTACTGAACAAATTTCACCGAACAAATCGTTTTTTACCTTGGTAGGCCCAGGTACTAAAGTCTAAAGCACAATACCTAATTGAAAAATAAGAAACAAAACAGAATTTTGCTCCAAGTCACCTTGATCATGTTCACCATTACTTTCACTCATCAACTCCAGCTGTCTGGTGTCATCAAGTTCCACTGAATAAGTGGAACATCAAAATCACTCCGATCTCTCATTTTCCTCAGTTTTATAGCCTTTCCTCACCCCATAATCATGTCCACGTCACACTATCACAAACCTCAAAATCTCACACACCCTCTAAACTAAACCAACCACCTGGTGGTGTGCTCATTTAATTGAAAAATACCTTGCAAGAAAAAACAATGGATATTCAAAACATGTGACAACACCTACAGCATGGCTGACTGTTTAAATGTTCTCTACTGCGTTTATATTCGACCAATTTCAATGATGCACCATCTGCATCTGCATCCAAAATCGATACGATTCTGAAATGGAATGCCACAGGTCACAATGTCACAGGGGCGTGGCCCATGGTGAGTTGTTTTACTATACACATTTCTTTTTTGTCTTCACCATCACAAAATTCCATGTTGTTACCCAATGTCGTTGTGTTGTTCCCAAGATTGTAGTTTATGGAAATGTTACTTTTGGTAGGTACAACTTTGAGAATATCCACATCACTTTATCCTATTTCTATTTTTGATCATGATCATGAACTTTATTTCTTTTTAAACTGCGAATGGTTTGCCATTTGTCACGATTGTCCAGTTGCCAGAAACCAAAAAATACCTCGAAACACAAAACACCATGAAGAAGGAGCAGGCAGGTGATCAGAAATCAGAAGAAAAACAGGATTTTGATAGGACTCATTGGCAAGTGGTTGTTTCTGTCTGGTAACCTCTTGAGAAATTATTATCCCATCACAAATGATATGACCAAAGCAGCAAACACAACTCATGCATTTCATGATCTTTGAAGGAAAATAAAAACAGAGACCTATGCAAATAAAATAGGTAGGTACTTAAAATAGGTCCAGGCATTCGGTAGGTGGGTACAGTTAACAACAAAGAAGGGACATCCCTTGTTGAGAGTTGAAATGGAAATGCATAGGTAGTCGTACAAAAACAAAAAAAAAACAACCAAATTGGAAAACAAATATGAGTCCAGCAAATGCTGAGTGCCTATTTAAATGGTGAAAAAAAAACAAGAATTGTCAAATGTTTTTCATGATTTTTGGAACATAACTTGGAGCAGGAAGCATTGCACTTGCCACTTGTTGCACCGCCACTTGTTGTTGCAATTTTTGTTGCACCGAAATTTCCTGGGAATTTGTGAATAATTGCCTTGGCTTTTGAAATTTTGACACTCTCCCCCTACTCTTCTGTGTAACGTCGTGATTCGATTGTAATCTAATATTTACATTGCGGCATGGTCCTCATAAACATTCTGCAAAACACCCATGACTGCATTGTGATAACATAGTCAGTGTATTTCTGGAAAACTCTGAATTTACCTACCCGGACTAAAACTATGTATCGTGCGCAGGTTCACGACTAGTACCCACCTATCTGTAATGTGAATCTGTGACTATGGCAGCACATGTTACCAAACATGATAGGGGTAACTCCCCAATCCCACAACAATGTCAGGAGAGAATGGGATTTGGAAAAAATGCTTCCTAGAGGTCGCGGGCGAATATAATTTTTTTTCTTTTTACAATTTTCTTTTTACTTTTACGAGACCAATCCACAAAAAAAAAATAAAGCAAAAAAGCTGAAATAATCACAACCAGCACCGAAACAGTGAGATAAACTACTCACCCCACAAGTCGTCGTTCAGCATACTCTATTTTCTTAAAGGAGAGCCCAGATGTCATGAATGGTCTTGCACATGGGAGGCCATCATTGCATATGCTTCTAGCCGGCAGCAATCTTCGTGTTGTAGACGAAAGCCTAGTCAGCTTAGGAAGCATTTTAAAATGCATAGGTATGTGTCCAGAATGGAAAGCTACCTGTCGAAACACAACTGTACCTAAACGAAATTAAGATTATCAACGTCGATAAACAAAACTTGCTGGACGTCAAGGCTAGGTAGGCCTTTTGTCAGGCTCGGGCAAATTTCAGTTTTGAATAAATAATCAAAAACAGAGTCAGAGGGACCGGTCAAGAGTCAGTGGGACATAACCGAATGGCAGACATGGATTGGAATAGGCACCTGTTGGACCAGTTGAATAGGGAGGTGTCAGTCATTGAGGTGGAGATGGCCATTAAGAAACTGGCCAGCATCAAGGCTTCTGGCCCAGATAAACTGCTTTCAGAATTTTTTAAGGCAGGTTCCACGTTACTTTCACCCTTACTGTGCCGTGTGCTAAACTACATGCTGCAGTCGGGTACCTACCCACTGGTATGGAAGAAAAGCCTGGTCATTCCGGTTTTTAAACACGGGAATCCGGATAAGGTAGACAACTACAGGGGTATATCCTTGTTGAGTCACTTCAGTAAGATCTTATCTGGTCTCATTCGTGGCCGGCTTATATGCTGGCTCCAAGCAACCGGAAAACTTAATGTCTGGCAGGCCGGTTTTCGCTCCAACTATAGTACCTACATTGGATAATATTTTTATTCTTAGCTCTTTAGCTAATTGTTTTAAGCAGAAAAGGACTTGTAAACAACTGTGTGTTTGTTTTGTAGATTTGAGAAAAGCTTTCGACACTGTAGATCATGCGTTGTTATTTCAGAAACTCACTAACATGGGAATCTCTGGGAAAATATTTGAACTGCTGCAAGAAATGCATCGGGGGTGGGTGGCCCAGGTCAGGTGGGGGAATAAGATTTCCCAGGAGTTCAGGGTGGGTGTTGGGGTCCGTCAAGGGGATGTTCTTTCCCCTTTGTTGTTTAGCCTATTTGTGAATGATGTGGTTGACTTTCTTGAGAGTGCTAACACCAGATTTGTTGCCTTCAATGGGCTGAACCAGGTTGAAAAAATTAGTATACCTGCATTACGTTATGCAGATGACACAGTTCTGCTGGCAGAGGACCCCAATTCACTGCAGCAGACCTTGAATAACTTTGCCATGTATTGTGAATTAAACCGACTGTCTATTAATGACGGAAAGACAGAAATTCTCGTATTCAATAAACGAAGGGGAGTTGATGAGGGGCACACGTGGGAAATGAATGGGCTCCCACTAAAAGAGGTTCAACAGGTCAAATACCTGGGGTTGATATTTAAATCCAAGGGGATTCTGTCAATGGCAGTGAGAGATAGAGCAACTAAGGGTCGACGGACAATCTTTTGTTTGAAAGAGAGATTCAACAGAATGGGCCCCCTGAGTACAGCGAACAAGCTTTTACTGTTTGACCGGATTGTGGGGCCGGTGCTTCTGTATGGTGCGGATGTTTGGGCAGCTGAGCATGCAGGAAAGGTCTGGATGCCCTAGATCTGAGCTATAAAGCCTTTGTGAAGCATGTTTTGCGACTTAAGCAGAGTACACCTGACTACTATGTGTATGGGGAAACTGGCAGATTTAAGGTGTCCATTGCTGCGGAGGTACGCATGCTTCACTTTTTTGTTAGGCTATTGCAATTGCCGAGGTGTCACCCTTCACGCCAAGTCTTAGACTTGCTCTGGAAATGGGGTGCTACAGGGAACCTACCGAACAGTTGGCTGATGTCAGTAAATTGGACTCTAAAGAGGCTGGGTCTCGAAGGAATAGTTGGTGTGCACCAAGATAAGTATGGGGTTGAGAAAGCCAGGCATCATATGGCGCTTGCACTAGAAAGAGTTGGGGATCAATTTGTTCTTTTTTTTTTTAGATCTTTTTTTTTAGATTTTTTTTTTAGATTTTTGTTCAGATCTGGGCCAGCTCCCTGACAAGAGTAGACTGGGGGCGGTCTATGCTCAGATACGAGGAGTATTCGGTGAGGGCAGAATCTTGGAGGCGAACATCCCTGATAGGTTGATTATGCCTCTCATTCATTTTATATGTGGGGGTCACCTCCCGGCTCCCAGTAGATTGGAAGGGATCACAGATGGAAGATTCTAAAGTAAGCAGAGGGATATGTCCACTCTGCAGCATGGACAAGGTTCATTACTTATATGATTGCTCTCATTTTGCTGCAGAGCGCAGTCGCGCCTTGCCTTCTGTCTTGAAATGGGCCAGGAGTGACTGGACAAAGGTTTTTGCATCACTGGTGTTAAGTCCTCATACTCTCAACCTAAGAAAACTTGCAAACTTTGTGGCCAGGGTTCTGATGTCGCTCAAAAAGAGCAGGTAGGTAGCTAGGCTGCATAGAAGTCATCTGGGCCCGGGCCTGGATGAGACTGGGGGTTGGGCATGTAGATTTCTACAGGTGGGGCATGTAGATTTCTGTAGGTAGGAGGGTTTCTTGCTTCTTGTACAATGGGGATGGTGGGTAGTAGGTCGCAGTCGGCCTGTATCCCTTCCAATATGGCAATGGTATGGGGCATTCATTGGGGCAGGCAGTAGGTGCCTATATCCAATAATTGTCCATTTTGTGTTGGTGTTTTTTCTCTTCTCTCTTTATTGTGTCAAGCAAGCTTGGCAGGAACTGGGGCACCATATCAATGGTTGATGTTGAATCAACTATCATCAACAAATAGGGATGTCCAGGCTGTGGGCCAATAAGTGTAAATTGGAAATTTAGCTAAACTAGATGGTAGATAATGACTAATGAGCAATATCCTAATCCATGGAACCTACCTTCTTTCCATTTTTTTTTGCATGCAACAAGGTGTTTTTTCATCATTGGAATTGCTTTTATTATGATGCTTTGTGTTCACTGGTTCAAAATTGCCCCTACAAATGTGGGGGATACCATGGAATTATCATGATGGACGGTGGTGGATAACCTGATGGATGGTTTGTAATTTTTCCTACTTATGTATGTTCCTATGCCTGTCTGAATGTTTGTGCCCTGCCATTGCATGTTGGTAAAATAAAAATAGAAATAGAATTGAAATCACCTGTTTTTTCCTGTTTTTGCTCAATTTTGATGCGGTTTGAAGCGTTTTGTGGGTGTCTTGGCCGTTTTTTTGTGCGGAGGTGTTTTTGTTGAAAACAACAAATTGTGGCGATTTTCATGACACAGCAGAAATCTGGCTTGGTTGGGCGGGAAAAGCATGCATTTCCGATGTTTCCGTTTTTCGAATATCCTTGCAGAAATTGTGAATTCCGTCGGGGGCGACACCCCGAAAAGTGCGGAAAAGCATTTAAAAGCCAGAATTCGAAAGCAACAAAAGTTTCCACTCTTTGGAAATTGTGAACAAGACGGAAACCACTGCAAATCTATGTGGAACTGGATCGAACAGGTCTTTGAAAAGTGCTTTCATGTTGCCAAGTTTGAACAAAATCCCTCAATAAACACCCCAGATGTATTTTGACCCCTGGCCCCATTTACTAAGAGAGATCAAAAAGTTCTGAGCTTTACCAATTTCCCCCTTTCCAAAGTGATTTGTTTTATTTTTATTCCATAGTTCCATCCTTCTGTAATTCCTGGTCAAATTTTGATTGATTTCTGTTCATGCATTCCTGAGGAATGGCTTTCTGTGTTGTGGTCTCAGCCTTTTGAAAATTCGCAATTTGGAACAACATTTTGATATCAAATTTTTGACATTTGAACCAATCTGCCTCAGGAATATCATGACCGATTGTGAAAGGTCTTCCAGGATGACTCTCCCAGACCATACGATAGTAAAATGATTGACAATGAAATGATTGGCTGGTCTGCACACTTCAAATGTTACCGAACCTCCTTGGATGATGATCCCTGGAGCCGGAAAGCCTGAAAATTCCTCTTCAGAGCCTGTTGCCTCCACTGCATGTGGCATCAAGTTCAATCTCTCCATCTTGTTGTTTAATGCCCGTGCCTCTTCCAAAGCGACTTGCATTGAGGCCCATTCTGGATTCACTCAGTGCCGATTGCATGGCCATAACAGAAACATGGCTTGATGATTCCTGTTAAGGTTATCCAGGTTGCGCGCGCTGACCCCGCATTTATCCCACCGCTGTATGTAAAGGCAGTTGGCAGCCGGGAAGTTATTTCGCATTGGCGCAACAGCGCAGCACCTAGCCGCATTGGTTCAAGCTGCCACATTGTCGAAAAACGTGTTGAATTGGATCAGGTTGATCGTTCACTTCGCCGTTACCTATACCCAGTTGTCCAAATCCGTGCTGTAGGCCTACTCGCCTTCGTTTGCTGTTGTGATCCCGGTACATTTGTGAAATACGGTGGTAAACGGTTGTCAAAATGACAACAATTTGGAACCCGGCTGTAACGATTTGCGTCGGCTTTGCGATTTCAGCCAGCATCAACTTCGACAATGCGAAATCGCCATCAGTGGCCCTGGGAAACCTTGAAGGGAACAGCGAAAACGTCTCAACAGAAATTGTCAGGATCACCGTCCCTTCGACAAAGTCAACAACTGATGAGGCTCTCACAACAACCCGAGGCCTGATATAGGTACACATTGACTCCGGTGACCTCGCCAAACGCAACCACCGTTGCGCAACCAGCCACGAATTATGATCAGTCAAGTTCTACGCCAGTCCCGAGCACATCTCAAAGCATTGACCTCTCTGCACTACACGGTGAACCAGGGCCAAAGCCTCAGGAATCGAACATTATGAACATGATATCGTCATTGGATTTGAGCACCTGCAAGTGTGGTAATATGATGGTCGACTGTAAAGTCAGTTTTCCTGTTCCGACTTTCATGGGTATTCAGTGTGCAGCTGGGCAAGTGTTCTGCTGCAAGAAAGCAACTTCGTCTGCGCAGCTGCCAAAATATCAAAACGGAATTTTTCAACCAGTTCAGCATCAGCTTTACCCAGGGAATGTTCCGCTGGTTGCTCCTGTGCTGTTGCCCCAGCAAGGCATACTACTATACTATGTTGGGGGCCACAGGCAATAAAAGCCATTGGACGTGGTAAACCCCGGTCAGGCATGCATCATTTTTTTGCCTCGGCAATTACCACGACAACAATAAAGTCGTCATGTTCTCTCACCGAGGCAGCATGCACCTTGGATGCAGCATGCATCCAAGGTGGATTGCCCACAGCAATTCAGGGCAACTCGATTAATGCCCCTCAAGCTTTGAACACAGCCAAAAACGACAGGTATATCTACAATTTGGCACCCACTGCTTCAACGTTCATGACCACCAGACCAGAAAATGCGATGGGATTGGCACCATCCACTTTGACACCGACATTGTTGGGCACCGTCTCCAGCAATGCGATCCCATCTGGGTTCCAACAGGCAACCATCCACTAATGCCAGTTCTCGGTCAACCGGTTGTAGCCCCAGCTTTGTACCATCCAGCTAGGATTGAAACCCAGCAGACCACGGCAGCTGAGAGTCCAACGCTGCCAACGCCAAGCCCAGCTGTCCACACAGATGGTGCAATGACCTCAATAAAGCCACTGACCTCATCACAAACCACTGGTATGACCACAATAAGGCCTTTGACATCAGCACTGTTCACCGGTGCTCCCTAAAATGTGGACACCTGGACACCCCCTTGGAGACCCTTCTAACCCAGCCTAACCCATCCAAACCAACCCAGGATACCTATCTTGTCCTATCCTAAACTATCCTTACTAACCTAACCTGACCTAAC
>JASGXE010013064.1:0-13545 GCA_030068105.1 Sinentomon sp. SZTP_YWyxl
TATCCATGCAGTTTTCAATGCACCAGTCAGCAATAAAGTCAAGATCCCGCTGCAGAAGTGCAGAGTCATCATTGGTGGACACAATGCGATACACAACGATGTCGTCTGCAAAGAGTCTGATCCTTGATGTGACTGAGCACGTCAAATCATTTATGTACAGGGTGATCCAAAAAAAAGGAAACTGAACTTTTTTCTGGCTTTTTAGTTCTGTAAAGTATTTTGGGCTTTAGAAAGAAAATCTGAAATGGTCCAACAAGGTCTTCTTCATCTTTTTCAGTCACGACATGTGCCTTTTAAGTCACAACATGTGCCTTTTGAGTCACAATCTGATCCCAACTATGGGCTCAGATGGCCTAAGAAAAAACTGGCATGAAATGTGTTTCTGATTAGTAATTGAATTCCCATTCCGTAAGGTGCTTTGGGAATTAAAGTTGCCTGAACATATCAAACATCATCTTCTTCAACCTGCTGAGTAACGGCAAGAGTTGTTTCTCAGAAAACGACTGGGTACTTGAACCCCAAAACAGCCACAAGTGGACCCCCAATGAAAAGTGAAGCAAAATGCTGTTCGGTCTGTTTTCAGGCCTGATTTGGCTAGATGGGCGCCAGAGAAAAGCTAAAAACTGTTTTTGTTGTAAAGGACAAAATGTTTTTATCTACACTGATGCATTAAAGCACCATGTCATGCAGAAACCTGAACACCAAACGCGAGGTTCCCGAAATCATGTCAACCCTGAAAACAGACCAAAAACCATTTCGCTTACCTTTTCTTTTGGGTTCCATATGGGGCTGTTTTTGGTTGGAGTATCCAGTCAACTGTTGAGAGACAGCAGCACGCCATGACTTAGCATGATAAAGACGATGATGTTCGATATGTTCAAGCGACTTTAATGCCTAAAACACCAATAGGAAATCAGGGAACTCAGTTCACTTCCCTTTGTCTTTGGGAGCTCAGATGGGGATCAGATTGTGACCACCCAAACAGGGCACATGAGACAGACCACCCAAAATGCACATGCTATGACTAAAAAGACGAAGGAAACCTTGTTGAACCATTTTAGACTTTCTTTGAAGCCCAAAATACTTTACAGGGCCAAAAAGCCACGAAAAAATATTTCACGTTTCCTTTTTTTTGGATCACCCTGTATATTAGAAATAGCAGAGGCCCACACACCGAGCCCTGTGGAATGCCACTGGTAACGGGAAAGGAATCTGATAATCTGTCATTGACAAGCACCTGAAAATGCCTGTCAGTGATGAAATTGGAAATCCACAAAAAAAGATTTTCAGGAATGTTCAAAGATGCAAGTTTCTTGCAAAGAATGGGAATGAACACCCTATCAAAAGCTTTTACAAGATCTATCGACTTGTGTGGACTTTCCTAAAGCAACAGAAATTTCATGGATAAAACTGGTGAGCTGGGTTTCACAGGAGTGTTCAGACCTAAACCCATGCTGTCCATGGAAAAAGAATTTTCGACTGTCGAGCAGACGGTAAAGGTATCCAGCAACAATTTTTTTCCATCAACTTCACAGAAGAACTTATTAAGCTAGGGGAGAACGGGGTAATAAGAGACGAATGGGGTAATAAGAGACAGACACCATCATCTAAAAGCAGAAAAACTAGCTGGAATGGAGTGTTGTAATTTTGCATGAGCAACTATCATATCAAGGCAGACTATGATATAGAATATCATAATCATGAGAACTATGATGTGGAAGTTATTGGACTTCTCATATTTTGAGTAGTGGAATGTCTCTTATTACCCCATTGGGGTAATAAGAGATGCTGCCAAGTAATCACATATTAAAGCTCCAGACAATCCTGCAGGGGGAATAAGAGATACAGGTTCATTGTCTCATATTTGTGTCAAAATTTCAGCTTGCTACCTCTTTCAGGCTCTGAGAAAATATGATTTAAAGAACGCGATGAAAAAGTTCTCCCGTAAAATTGGTTGCTACAGAACGCGTCAACTAAAACACCATAAAAATAGTTGTGCAAATCAACCTGTCAAGTTGAATGTTGTGGGAAGTGATCTAGGAAGAAGTTATGATGTCGTGACCCTTCTGGATATCAACATGGATCATGGGATAAGCTGCAGAACCGTCTCCACAAAACATCGGAAAAATGACCGAAAGTTGCAAAAGATGTCTCTGATGCCACCAAAAGACATCTGACCTGAATGCTCGAGGCACTGTTAATTTTGCAAAAATGTCTAAGAACACTGAACATGGGGCAGGAATGGAAAACTAATGCTTCAATGTCACCTGAAGCATAAGGCAATAGGCCTAGACATTGGGCCTAGGTAGGCCTATGAGCCTTTATTTGTCTGTTATGCACTTTGATGTTGTTGAGAACTCTGTGTTCAACATAGAATGGGTATGAACCTAGCAAATCTAGGGGCCAATAGAAGATGAACCCTTTTGACAAAAAATTGAATATCTTCTACTTTTGGCGTGGATGCCAAGAGTTTCCTCCAAAAATTTTGCTGTGCAAACTTTGTCTTCATATCCTAAATTTAGTAGCCGATCAATATACCAGCGATGATAATAATTTCGGTGGCATGGGTAGTAGTAGCCCTCCAGAATTAGATCTGGGCCTTCTTCCTTGGAAGCTGCCTGCTGGTTGGGGCTAAAATCATCAGGATCCATACGATCAGAGGGAGTGGACATTACAGAAAGAAACAGAATCATTCATCGAAACTTCACCATTCATCTGAAGTGAATGCATCTCGGTTTGTTCCACTGCCTTTGGGATCCTTGCATAAAAGCAAGAACTGGTGACTTGATTGGCTAACTAGGGGGTGGGGGTTATTTTGGCTCTGGCCTGCTTGAAAAAAGGTTTGGATGAAATGTGGCATCTCTTATTACCCCAAAAATGCAAAATCTTTGGGTAATAAGAGACACGATTCCCAAAGATTTTCTGAACCCACTTGGCAAAAATCCATTTGTACCACTAAAAAGAGCACATTTTTTACTTCCAAGACATCCAGAATTGAGATCTTAGATTCCACATCCCTGGCATCAGCAGCCGAATTGATCAAAACACACCCGAATTTAATGCGATAGTTTTTTAATGGTGTTTTGTTCAGCCACTTATGTTCCAAGGTTGCCATGCCATAGCTGGGTCAAGCTGTTATTTGGGGGTTTTTTAGTCAACGAAGTGACCTTCCTTCCTGCAGAAATTGACCCCGCTCAAACTGATAGTTTTAGTTCTGTTGGCGAATGCTCTTATTACCCCAATCTCTTATAACCCTGTCTTCCCCTAATTGGCCTAAAACTCTGAACTGAGAGGGTTAAGCCACATTTGGAAGAGGCTTAACAATGCTCAGCTTCCAGTCAGAAGGGATTTGTAGCCAATGACACAGAAAAAAGATCCATCAAGTATTTCATAAAAATGGCACCATGGTTCTTCAGTAGCATCAAAGGGATGAGGCCAATAACATCAAAAGTGGAGTTCTTGCATGATTTCAAAGCATCAAGCAAGGACTTTTCTGTTATCACATCAGCATCCCTCAAAAACCTTTCAGGATCCTGATAGCCTGCTGAGATTGACAGCGGATTGGCAGCAACATTCATGTGCTCACAAACCCTCTCTGCAAAACTGGAGGGGGTATTGTTTGTACCCCCATCACATGAATCAGAGGGTCGATCAGCCGATGCAGTCTTGGCATGGTGAAACCTCCAAAACTGCTTGGTTGTGATCACATCATTCACAGCCAAACCCCTTACAAATAGGTTGGGTCAGGCAAAGGTTAGGTTAGGTGAGGTTGGGTTGGGTTAGGTCAGATTAGACATTAAAATTCTCATGGTTTTAAAATTGGAAAGCTTGTGGTTGTTCCACTCAAAAATCCCTGAAACTGAAACTCATGGTCAGCACAATCACAATGAAGTCGTCTGCCCTTTTTCTTGGTGCTGCATCTCAGAAATATTGAAAACTCTTGTGGTCTTTTTCTGCTCATTCTAATAGTTAAGATAGTGTTGGTGATCCTGTTCATTTTTCTCGTCTGCAAACTTCTTCCACAGAATGGCGACTGATTCTCTCTGCTCCAGATCCTTGGCATTAAACCCTCATCGTTTGTTAAACAAAATTCACTTCTCTCCTATGCTAGATCACATTTTGAGTGTACCCACATCCCGGCAAACTTTCGTTAGATTTATGCTTGTTCGTTGCGCTAGAACATCACTTAGGTACCCAATTGGCATTTCCTGAACGTTCCAACAATTTCCGCCAGTTGTGCTACGCCTCTCCAACTCTACAGCAAACAGTGGCCTTTTCTTGTCAGTCCACCAATACGCAGATATTTGGCACCTCACCAGCAACGAACTTCGCAGGTCTGGTTTTCACAACACTGCGCCGAACAAGGATCAAGTTCCAAGAAATCACGACTGACAACCATCCACAATCCTAAATTGCACCGTTTTTAAACCAGTTTCCAGAATATTCCAAAGCAGTACAGCATGAGAGCCTCCACAGAACTAGACTTCCAACCTGACTTATCTCCGCCAACTATGACCAAAACTGACCAAACAATTCCCAGCTTTCCACGACCTTTTTCGCCGACAGCGCTTCAGTTTTCTGGCAAATTCCCAGCCGTACAACTACCAGGGGAAACAACAAAGTTTTGTGTGAGGAGCTGCAGGCAGCCACACACAGCAAAGTGTTCTTGCAAGCATTTTGTGTCAATGCGACGGAAGGATTGGGGGTGGAACACTCGTTCAATAAGTGTAGTTTCGTTAATTCAAATTTGAAGTGGTTAAGGGTATCTATCCGCATGGGAAGATATTAAATTTGCCCAAATACTCGTACAATTTGGCCATGACGAGAGAGAAACTTAAATCAAAGGCAAAAGTGTGAGAGACTGTGACATTAGAGTCGTCTTACTCATTACTGAGGTGGCTGGAGATATTGTACCTACATCGCCATGATTCAAGGAGATCCAGATGTAGATGGGTTTTCTAATCTTGAAGAAATGGGACCAGAGATGCATTTAAGGATTAAACTTCCAATTTGCTTTAACATTGTCAGGTGCAAATAACAGGCAGGCAGGTGGAGAAGAGAAGGTCTAAACGTTGATGAACTTCCGGTGCAGACTTGTTATGTGCACTCTGACTAACCATAAAGGTGTGGGCAGAGATGTCACTCCCATCCCCAACAAATTTACTAGGTATCCAAGAAGTTCCAATACCAATCTCACTGTTATCACAATGAATGAGTACTTCACACTATAAAAACCTGTCCGGTGGCCTCTCTTTCCGCAGAACTAAGCAGGAAACAAGAACCCGTTGTGGTCAGACCAACCTCCAACACAATTGATGGCAAGAAGAAGGGCTGTCAATCTGGTATCATTCCTACGTCAAGTCGGGGAATTTGATCAGCTGAAGAGTTCGCCCAAGTCCTTCAGGGAAGAAAAGTCAATTATGAAGAAAGTTGAGATTTCATGAACCGCAGAAAAATTGTTCACTTAAACTGAATTAAGATTTTTTCTTTTGGCCTTAATAATACAGTTGCAGGCCATTTTTCCTTTCAAATCCTTTCAAATTATGAGTTTTTTTTTGTTTTTGTAATTTACAAATTCAAGTCAATGTAATAACATTGGTCACCGTTATTATGCGGTAAACGAAGAGTTGCTTGAAAGTTGAAATGCGACAGCAACTGACAGTCGGAAAAATGATTCAAGAAAGAAAGGAAAGCAATAAGAAGCAACAAAATAGAAACAGGTAACCAGGAAGCAACTTACCCCATGTAGCAACAGCAGGATAGAAGATGAGGTATGCAATCAACGAATCAGGACGATCTATGCAAATGGATGGGAAATGACACCGCTGAGCACAGAACCAGAATCTGGTTCTGTGCTCAGCGTAACCAGAAATTAGATGAGATAGTGAGAACAAGAGATGCCAGGCAGAAGCAAGCAAGAGATGCCAAGCAAAGGCAGAAATTGCTCGAATCGTTTTCGCAAAAAGCCAGAAGGCCCCTAAAAAGAAATACAAATCCATGTGTGCAAAGAATAAATCAAGAGGTTTGTCCTGTCCTTTTGTTAGTCACAAGTCCCCATTTTTCCCGTCCGGTTCTGTCTGTTTCATGCAATAATCTGTTATTTTGCAATAATAATCTGCAATAATCATTATAAAAACAACAATTATTATCATAATATGCAATAATAATCTGTTGCATGCAATAATCATTGCTTGGTTACTTTTGCTTTTGATTGTACTCCCTCCCAGTGGATGGTGTGAAAATATTTTCTGTGCTCCCTCCCAGTGGATGGTGTGAAAATATTTTCTGTGCTCCCTCCCAGTGGATGGTGTGAAAATATTTTCTGTGCTCCCTCCCAGTGGATGGTGTGAAAATATTTTCTGTGCTCCCTTACAGTGGATGGTGTGAAAATATTTTCTGTGCTCCTTCCCAGTGGATGGTGTGAAAATATTTTCTGTGCTCCCTCCCAGTGGATGGTGTGAAAATATTTTCTGTGCTCCCTCCCAGTGGATGGTGTGAAAATATTTTCTGTGCTCCCTCCCAGTGGATGGTGTGAAAATATTTTCTGTGCTCCCTCCCAGTGGATGGTGTGAAAATATTTTTGGAATATTTTTTGTGCTCCTTCCCAGTGGATGATGTGAAAATATTTTTGGGATATTTGCCTTTGGAGATTTCCCTGCAACGAAAGAAATCCCTGCAAAGAATGACTCTAGTTACGGGTTGTACGTTACATAACATGAAAAATGCACAATCTGAATAAGCAGCGTGGAAACTGTTCACCACTTAATGAGGTTCTGATGTCATTTCTCAATGACATGCCCCTCTTGACTGTCTCTGTCACTCACCTGGCAAAATCACTGATAAAGTGCACGATGCATTTGCTTTTGCGGATATTGATTTTTGATATTTTTGCCAGCATCGACTTGACATTAGGGAAAATGTTGAAATTACATGTGCTGCCATCTTACAGGGGAAAAATAAGGCAATCTTGGGACCCATACATTATGATTGATTGGATTAGGGGAGGTTACATTTTGGTTTGGTGAGGCTATTTTGAGACCAGATCTAGCCAAACCTTCATGGATGTCACCAACGAATAGAATGTCAAGAAACAAGGTGTGATAATGTGCACGATTCCAAGTGTGTTGCAGTAAAATCGCTTCCATGATCATGTGATCAGTTTGGCAGTTGTATATGTAGAGGCGGTGGAATTAATTTCGGTACTCATGCAGTTTGGCGCTTTAATTTCTACCCCCTGCATAAGAATAAAAAAGAAAGAAAAGTTTCGGAGGCTACAGTTAAATGGGAAAAACACATGTGTGGGTACTGGGTACATTAATTCCGCCGCTACTATAGGTACATGGTGACCCATGTGTCCAGCATACCAGTGTAGAGCAAAGTAGCCACCGCAAGTTAACCCCGAGCTTTGACTAGTCTCTCCCATCAGATATCTATTCAGGTTACCTCCCCTGCACCTGCTTTGACGGACTCATGAGATCTCAATCTGTTTGCATTGTAAACCCCAATGTAAACAAAGGCTTGCGTAAGAATAATTAGCATGACATTTACCCACTTTTGTACATATCTGACCCCAGGTGGTGGAGAAATGGCTCGAACACTTCTGTTCATGTTAAGATAATTTCAACTTAGCAATGGCTTAACCAACCTGTTTAGCCATACACAGTCGTACCCAGATGAGATGGATGTATCCCCAGGAGCAGGGCGCGATTTGTAGGGGGTACGGGGGGTATTACCCCCCCAGTTGAAAAATATTTCACACAAAATTGAGGTATTTTATGCATAAATATGGGTATTTTGCCCTAAAATTGCGGTTTACCCCCCCCCCCCCCAGTTAACTTTCAACAAATCGGTCACTGCCCAGGAGTGGAAAAGATGCGAATAAACATCGAAGCTACCATTCGGTGCCATTTGAAGCCTTATTCAAAAACCTAGGCACAGATCTTGGGGGATGGTCTGCCGACATGTTGGGATGAAAAATTTAAAATTAAAAATACCTAAATTTATAAACAAAAATTGCATTCTGTTTGTATTTTGTGTATATCTCAAGCTCGTAAAGTACCTATTCGACACCTTGGTACCTTCATTTACAGCTCTATCACGCATGCATAGGTGTTATGATTTGCACCAGGGTTGGAAAAACATGTTTATTTTGATTGTAAACGTTTTTTCTGTTAAAAACAAATTTTCTTTATAAACTTTTTTCTGTTAAAAACAAATTTTCTTTATAAACAAGTTTAAAAACAATATTTGAAATGATAATTACGTGCTGATCAAATAAAAACCCTGCTTATTTATTTACAAACATTTTTATAAAGACAGTTCTGATGCCATTGCATGTAATCTGATTCAAAAATAGGTAATTGTCAATTTTGCTTTTGTATTCCATGTTTGAGGATTCTTCCAGAACCAGGATTTGGATTTAGTATTCGTACATTCCCGGGAATATCCTTTTTCGGGAATTTTAGGAACAAACGAAAATTCCTGGGAATTTTGGAAATATTCCTGGGAATCTTGGGAATAGGTATTCCCAGGAATTTTTGGGAATATTCCAGATTTTGGGAATATTCCTGAGAATTTTGGGAACATTCCCATGTAATTTTGATTTTCTTGCGGGAACTTCAATTTTTTCAAACTCAAGTAGTTCGTAGTTAGTTGTTGTACAAGATTTCCACATATTGCCAATTTCCATGAAAATATGAGTCATTTCGCCATCAACCGCAGACAGATATAAAAATGCAAAATACACAAAAGCAGCAAGATGTTGCTAATTAATGTGATTAAACTCAGCAGGGCTGTGAATTCCGTGGTAATTACATTTTCTAGGGTAATTCTAATGCAAAAAAACGAATCTAGGGTGGTGTACTTTCAGGGTAAATTTGGGGTGATTTTTAAACCCAGTTATTCCTGGCGTGTTTGCGAATGGCTTTTTGGAATTCCAGTTTTCCTTTCTTTCGATCTAATTGTCTAATCGAAAAATCATACTTTTCACATCGTTCAGCAGTGAGCAGTTTTTCTCCTTTGAAATCGTCCTGTAGAGCTGCTTCCGACTCACGAGACTTGGTAAAAATTTATAAACACCTGCTCCTTCTCCTTGGCGAGCATGACGGCATGATCAAGGGTTTGCGACTGCCACTATTTCGACTGTTATATTCCGTCTTTTCGACTGCAGCCTCATGTCTGATTTTGGCAGCTTTTACTGACGAAATCTGGTCTTGAAATTGCCAGTCGACAATTCGCGTCGGAACTGCGTAGTGCGTGGGAGGACTGGGTCTACTTGACTAGAGGATGCCAACAGACAGATGAATGAATTTTAGGGAGCCATAAAAAATCCAAATGTGTGTTGTTATTTGTCTGCTTTTACAACAGCTGCTCAATTAGATATGTAGGTAGGTACCTACACACCTCAAAAGACAGATGGAAGTTGGATACGCTTTTGGCCAACAAAAAGAATATTTTCTAATTTTTCATGTAGAATAAGTTCTGCAAAGAAGTGTGGGCATTGCTTGTTACACCTAGAAGTTGATGGCGTGAGGAGTCGCATATCATATGTCAAATTTATTTTTCAATGGTAATATTTAGGGCAGCATTTTTACTTCTAGGGTAGGTAAAAATTCAACAGATTTAGGGCAAAAGCATAGTTACACATTCACAGCCCTGGGTTAAAGGTAGACAAGCAAAAGGAGCAAAACAGCTCAAGGTAGGAGGGGATAACAAGCCCACAACAATTAAATTTTAGGGAGAGCAGCTGTCCTCACCCCTTCGCAGCAGAAAATGCACTTTTCAAAGTCCAACCCCCTCCTTCTAGGCAGGACTTATCAAAAGTGGCCTTGTGCCTTCAATTTCGGCCAATTTTTGCTGTGGATTCGGATTCGGAAAATTTGGGATTTGATTTTCCAATTGGAATTTGGATTTGTGAAATTGGGATTCGAATTCAGAGGATTGTATTCGGATTCAGGTTTTCCGGATTCGAGTTGGATTCACACACTCCCCAGTTCCAGAGACCTGTCTGCCACCACATCTCGGAATCGATGCCACCATATCCACCACATCTCAAAAAAGACTCTCAAATCCCCCTAAATAAAGACAGCTTGTCAGTTGGTTGTAATAAACACCGAAATCCCATTGCAAATGCATTTGGAGGCAGGGGTCGCTGTTGGACAAAGCAAGACAAAGACAGGAGAGATTTTTTCAAGCCAGCAGCTTCTGTTCTGTTTGTTTCTGTTCACGCAACACAACAGCAGGTTCGCAGGGAGCACGCAGGGAGAGGAGAGGGGCAGCGGCTAGGCAGACAGGGAATCCCGCTTGCGACTACTTGGAGTCGATTCTCACTTTGCTTCAGCACGCTCAAAAGGTGCATACAGTGTGGTCAAAATTATTGGCAACATGCAGCGCGACAACTCTCGACGAAAAGAAGAAGGATTTCTGAACGCTTTTGTTTGTGTTTCTTGGCCATGCATTGTTCGACTCTTGGTCCCGGTTGCTCTTCAGCGCACTTTGTCTTTTTTGCACCAATTCCATCTTTTTTGTTGTTCCACCTTTTTGTTTTTGTTTGCCAAGGCCCGACTGACCGTGGCGGTTCGCCACGAGCTTTTTTTCTTTTTTTGCTCAAAGAAATGATTCATTTCTCATCAAAGAAATGATCAAATACCTTGACTGCTTACACGTTTGAGGTGGCACTGATGGCAATGTTGTTCTCCCAAGGTCAGATACTTATTTTTGCACTGATGCCAAATTTAATGGCTAGCGAATTATGACATTAGGTATGGCCTGATTAAAATATAAAACATGATGTTCTTAATTCTTCGTTCTTCTTGATGTAGGTGGCATGAAAGAAACTGGTGTCCAAATAAGCACAAACTCTTAAACTGCACCTGGAATTCTGCTCTCCTGATGGCTTCCTAATTGATCTTACATTCCTGATACTTTTGGGAGAATTCGGACAACGTTGGCATCTTTTGTTGAGGCAGGTAAGTTTCTCTGGATTTGGATTGGTCGGCCCACTTACCTAGTTCAAAGTAGTCACTACCTACCTATAGCTGAAGTGGAGAAATTTTGAAATTTTAGAATTCTACACTTGTTGCCAATGCAGTCATTCACTTTGTCATTTCTTTTCAGTGATTCATGCAATTAAATATGGAAACGGTCACCACCTCCTTCAAGTAACTGAAAATTGAAACAAATCAACTGACAATGCATTCATTTTAGCCCAGATCGCATTCCATCCAAATGTGAACTTATTTCCAAGTGAATTCTCTCTAGCTGTTCAAAATGATTGTTTATTCATTTGGTATTTTCTTTTCTGTTCAACAAAACAAAAAAAAATCCATCTCAACGTCAATTTAAATCTTGCATTCAAAATCCAACAAAAACCAAAGAGCCATTTTCTCAAGAAAAAAATACCCAGGCATCACATTTCATTTTATTGCTTTAGTAGGTCGGTGTGTGTCGAAACAAAGTTCGACAACATCGTGTGTTCAACTCGTCACTTGCCACATTTCTACGACATGGAAACTGCACAGGACTGAAAGAGTGGGCCATGGGAAAAGACGGTGAATCAATCACTGCTCGCACTTTGCCTATGTTTGCTTGCTGGGCACAAACCGTTAAAGAGAACTGTGATCTTACGCATGTAAGTCGAGACATAGGTATGCGTGTCCAACTAGCATTTTCTTGCGCATGAGCCTCACACGCATGGTGGATGGTTCAGACCTACCTACACTCTTATTTATTATTTATTTCTGATTTCTTTATTTCTGATCATTTCTGGCTGAAAGGGCTCAATTCCAATTCCCAATTACCTGTATTATCGCCTTCATTTGACCTGTTAGAAAAGTACATTCCAAGGTTTAAGTACCTCATTTATGACTTATGGGGAATTCGTATTTTCTCTTCGGAAGAGCAATGAAAAATATGCTAATAGAAGCCTGATCATTTTTTGGCTTTTTTGAAAATGTTTTTTTTTTTGGTCATTGTTTACAGTGAAACGGGAGAAGTGCAGTTTGGGCTTGAGTTGTGGACATGGTCTGTTTTATTTAAACACTGATCTTAGCCAGATTGCAAATAAGTGAGATGGTGATGAGCACAAACAATACATTTTTGATTTTCGAAAATCTGATTGCTAAGACAGAGACATGGTTTGCCAAACAAAGTGAGAATTGACATTTCAAGAGCTCTGAAAGTGGTTCGAAGAATAAACAAGGGAGGGAGGGTTCCTAACGAACGGTTGAGGCGATACCTCCGAGAACACAAGGTTGGCTCACGGCGGCCATGATGGGCTGTAACGACACACCAGTTGATGGATGGAATTGTAATTCCGTGGAGCCTTCGATCAGTTCGTGGACAGAAGACCATGAAAAAAGGCAATACGAGTGACCGTCGGGTCACTGCATGCTGCCCACATAAAGTAAATTTCTCTAGACCCTATGGGCACTTTTGATGAAATTGTTTTGTGTTAGAAAGTTAAAAAATAGACAATCCAGGCATGTACCTACTTAATGTTTCAAGTCTTTCCACACATGCGAGTAAAACCCAAAGTCATACTGGGAATGAAAGTTTTGAAATAAAATAGTGGCAACGTTTCTGCCACGTTTTCATTAATTGCATGATCTTTCTGCTGCAAACTCAGTCGACCTGTGAGAGATTTTAAGAAATGCTGTCTAGTGCCACCAAATTCATTGCATTTTAACATCATATGACGAGTTTATCGATGGGAGAATGCAACATAATAGCATCATCTTGGTACTGATGTGTTGTGTTTCAAAGGCAAAAATGGCACCGTTGCATTTTTACATTCATGAAGTCACCAGTATGACATTTAAGTGCAACAGTTATTTTGCTACCTATCTCTCCACCCCCATAATTTTTCCACAGGTCGGAAGGGAGTTTTACAAAAAAAATTGCACCGATGAAAATAAGAGCTTAATGCATCATCCCTTTGTTATGTGTGTTTGTTTTGACGACAAAACAGATCCATGTTGCATTGTTTCATTGATAAATACAACCAGAAGTGTTTGAATGGTATGAGCTCCTTGGAAAGCTGGAAGCTTCCTCTGAAACTCCCCCGCAGGTCGATTGGTGATTACAGCAGAAAAAATTGTCCAATTGATGAAAACATGTGACGAACACAAAATTTCCAGTGTGGAGGACTTTCACATTTCCATTTCTGCCATGATTTCGGGTTTTATCAGTGGAAAGTAAGATGCCCAGATTCGTGCATTTCTTATCAAAATCTGTCGCTTAATTCAAAGGAAATTTAAGTTTTGCGGGTGGTTCTCCGATCGTATCCATGGTGCCAATCGGAATAGAGAAAACAACACATCTACTAGCACGACGTCCCATTTCTGGTGAACTGGCCTTGTATCTCGGAGGCACCTGTTGCCTTCTGGTGTGCACCCAAAATTCTTCACGATGGCCTGTTTCAGTTGCAATACCGCTCACATCGTCCTTGCGACATGAACTGTAAACATAAAATTGGAATCAGTGCCCTGTAAAATTATGCAGGCAGCTTGTATTTTAGAAGGTTTTTTGAGCTTCACCACACGGGGC
>JASGXE010013065.1:0-14888 GCA_030068105.1 Sinentomon sp. SZTP_YWyxl
GCGGAAGCAGACGAGTTTTGAAAAAATCCCATCCCGATCACATAGGAAGCGTTTCTGCTGACGCGCAAGAATTACGCCTCGAGACATCAAATGACTTCGTGAGAAGAGGCAAAGGATATGTGATGTGTGAATGTACAGGGCATTTAAAAAGTGCCGGGTTGCCCCTATCTCTTGAAATGACTCTGACGGCGAACCCGTATATGTCAAAGGTCATGGTTCATATCCCATATCCAGCTAATGCCGGCAGCAATATGTTTGCCAATCTGGGACCAAAAACGGGAAAGAAAACACATGGAAGTTATGGAAGCATGCACTGTACACTTTAACGCATTGAGTTTTGCCAGGCCTATGCAGAAATCAAATTTTCCGGCGGATTTCTCGTTCTGTAAGGCATTTTACAGGCCATCGTAATTTTTTTTTTTGGTTTTTAAATTCCTGTTGTATGATTTTGTGAAAATGATTTTGTGAAATTCGAATTATTATTTTTTCAAGACGGCTGCCGATGCTATTATCGCCAATAGCCCAGGCTTTTCTCGCATGGAGCTTCAGTTGTCTTGACGACATCAAAATGCCAAAGGTCGCTGGTTCAAAAAGATAAGCAATGTGGTTCGATTAGCACGAAAACATCAGTCAAGCTTCACCTGACTCAATCAACAATAATTAATATCGTTAACATGCATTACAAAAAGAGAAGACTGCCGGAAAATATTTCTGCGATAGCCCTGGCAAAACTCAATGCGTTAAAGTGTACAGGCACTTTTGAAAACTCTGTACATGCGATCGAGATTATATAATATTCCCATGAGAGTAATCCATTTTTGATCGAAATTTATTACGATAAACCGAAAAGCGCCCTCGGCCCCTGAAGCAGAATCGCTCGCTCAACCCTTCTTCGTCCCTTCGCCGATGTTCTTTGCTGCGTTTCTTGTGCTGTCTGGTGTTTTCTGAAAAGCGCTTTTGTTTAGAAGATTCGCGGAAAAGATGGAGGGAGAGAGAGAGGGATTTGGGAGAAAACTCGAGTTGAAGAAGGCATGCAGAGAGACATGTACGAAGAAACGGGACATGTCCAACATGCTTTTGAAATGTACAATGTGTTTCAGTTTTGTATAGAGAAGTAAAGCATCTTAAAGGGGTGGTAACTGATGGGACAACGTGAACTTCAAGCATAATATTGTCGTATCCGGAATGTTGCATCCAAATATAGCGTTGGAGTTTTGCTTCCCATCCCATGCGTAAAGAGGACAGGGCCGAAAAGGACAAAGGTTTCTTGATTTGAATGAGGTGACCGTTGTTGAAATTGACCTACATCGGGAATCCTGAAGGTTGACTTTGTAGGTTCAAAAGGAAAACTCACGTTTATCCGCGCTTCAATTTTTATTTACTTTTTAAAATTTTGTTTTAAAAAATTTAAAAATTTTAAAAAATAAATTTTTTTTTATCTTTTAAAGAATTTAAAAATTTAAAAAAAAATTAAATTTTAAAAATTGAAAAAAATTATTTTTAATCAAAATTTTTTCCTCAATAGAGGATGTCAAATATCTTGACCCCAGGGTCAAATTTTATTCATTTGGACCAAAAAAATCTGTTTAAGGGCTTCACTTTAAGCAATTCAAGCAAATTTTTAAAAAAATTGTTTTTAATCAAAATTTTGTCCTCAAAATTTTGTCAAATTTTGTCAAATTTTGTTTATTTGGACCAAAAAATGTGTTTACGGGCTTCACTTTGAGCAGAAAACCAAGATGGAAGAATTTTATTTCAGAAAAAAATCGTGAACGAAAGGTTATCAGTTATCCTTTGTGGAGCTTCCAAACTCGCTGAACTCAGACAACAGTAGATATCTCCAAAGAAAACTTGACTTTTTCTCGATTAACAACATTCTGTGCCTCACTTTTGGCACAAAGATTGGTCGCTTTTCTCACATTTGTCAACAGAGTTTCTTAGTATTGAGGCATGATATAACAAATAAAGGGTCCTTTAAGATAAACTCTGTTTGCCAAGGTTATGATCAGATATTGTGGACCCAAAACACTTATCCTCAAGGGCAAAACCAACGTATTTAATCTTAGGATCCTCAAGGGCAAAACCAAAGTATTTAATCGAAGATGGTGATATCTCCAAAGTCAAATACAGTGTTCTTCGATTGAACAAAAGTTCAGATGATCCAGTCAATGTGAGCATTTACCTTTTTGGATAATTGCAACTATTTATAAAGTGGATATCTCCAAGAGCAAACCTCGTAAGAGACCCTTGAACTCGCTGAACTCAGACAACAGTAGATATCTCCAAAGAAAACTTGACTTTTTCTCGATTAACAACATTCTGTGCCTCACTTTTGGCACAAAGATTGGTCGCTTTTCTCACATTTGTCAACAGAGTTTCTTAGTATTGAGGCATGATATAACAAATAAAGGGTCCTTTAAGATAAACTCTGTTTGCCAAGGTTATGATCAGATATTGTGGACCCAAAACACTTATCCTCAAGGGCAAAACCAACGTATTTAATCTTAGGATCCTCAAGGGCAAAACCAAAGTATACGTATTTAATCGAAGATGGTGATATCTCCAAAGTCAAATACAGTGTTCTTCGATTGAACAAAAGTTCAGATGATCCAGTCAATGTGAGCATTTACCTTTTTGGATAATTGCAACTATTTATAAAGTGGATATCTCCAAGAGCAAACCTCGTAATGTTCTTAGGATTATTCCAAAGTTCAGGCATTTCTAAATCAACAGGAGCTTTTCTGAACTCGGCCAACGTGTTTCTAATAAAAAACCTATACATCTCCAAGGTCAAACCTTGTACCTCAACATGTTCCTTTTCGCTAAAACCAAAGTTTAGATATTCCTCTACCATATTGAACTCTTATCGCTTTGAGCCATGTAGGCAAAACATGTGAATATATGCCTAAAATTTACATACGTTTCCAATTTTCTAATGAATTTTGCCACAGGCTATTGGGCCAGGCTTGCCGTATTGGAATTGTGGTTTAAACCATGCGCGCATGGATGGACAAGCGAGATATCGGAAATCCAGCGATGAAAGTCGATGAAGAAGTGCCACAATCAGTCAGGGTGACCCAACATCTTTTGCCCAAAATGACAATATGATTAGCAGGAAAATGTTTTAACATAATGCGCAGCATATTTTGACAGCAACATGTTTTGACAAAATCCGCAACATATTTTGACATAATCCGCAACATATTTTGACAAAATCCGCAACATATTTTGACATTATCCGTAGCATTTTTTGACATAATCCGCAACATATTTTGTTAAAGCGAAAAGAACAGATGGATAAATGTCTGGTACCACCGTTTCACATCCATACGCAGCCGTTTGACACCGCATTTTTCGTTTTTAATTTTCATTATACGAATGTACCCATCACACGTATTACCATAAGAGTTGCTCCTCTATCAGGCCGTCTCTTCGTGAGATAAAGTCTTTTTGATTTGAAATGATGTTGAAATGCGATGGCAGAAACATGTGACACGGTGAAGTATAAGTAATTTTGTCCATGCGCAAATCACAAAAACATTTGGTAAAAACAGCTTCCGTAAAAAAACAGCTTCTTGTTTGGAGGTCTGACAAACACAACAGTGAAAGAGAGGGCCTCACCTGCACAAGAACAATGTTTTTCTGGAGCCCTTGGTTTTTCAAAAAGGACACCCAGTCCATAACCGATTTCTGACAAGCGATGATTTTTAGACGAAAGAACGTCCAAGAGGTAATTCCAGAGGTAAATGAGATCACCGAAGACTTTCATTTTTTCGGACATTTCAGGTGCTGGGGGGATGCAAGCTACAGAATTCCAGGGGGAAAATGCCTGAATAGCCTTGCTTGGGGTGAGATGCGGAAAAGGTTGCAGCCGCGAAGCAGTTTCATTTAGGCGTATCGTCGGAGGGTCCGCAGAAAATTGCTGAAACATGAAAACCTCTTCTGATGGCCAGTTTCGATTCTGGAAATTCCGTATATCAGTTTTTTACGAGGGATGAAAAGCTCTCGTCTGGCAGTACAGTTACGCTCGCAGAAGATGCCACCATTTTCGGCAACGTCATGCCAATGCGCAAACCAGCCCGTCCTTAAATGTCGGATATGGGACAATGTGTGACTTTTTCACGGGAATAAACTTTGATTAGGACAAACCTTCCTATTTATGCACAAATCTTTGTCAATCTCAGTCAACCAGTTGCAGCCACAAAGAGTAACCATTGAAGTTTCTCAAAGAAAAATCAACAACACCTTTGGAACCCCGCAATGCAAAGAGAAAACAGCGGAAATAGGGTCAAACCCTGGTTTCGATTTCGGAATCGCAATGCATTTGAGGACATTTTCACAGAGGGTAACAGTACACGTCTGGCAATTGTGGTTAAATTCTGACAGTTGGGCCGATTTATACGCAGAAAATTGCATCATCATGCTCCTAAATTTATCCTCAAGGGACCAGAGCGTAGCATTTTGGGGAAAAGGCACAGGTACCAACTGCGGTATATTTTCTTCACCGAACTGTGAAACGTTATTTATGTTTTCACCTTTTCTGGTGGTGTTCTTTTTTCAACGAACCAAAGGGGTGTATTGTGTGGACAGCGACTGTTTATAGCTCATATCGACTGGGTGGTCTTGAATATGGCAGCAGCAAACTACCTATGCCTCCTAATGCTGGGTGGTCTTGAATTATTCTGGCAGCAGTAAAGTTCCTGGTGCTGGGTGGTCTTGAATAATTATGGCAACAGCAAAGTACCAATGCCTCTTCATGCTGCGGGTGGTCTTGAATTATTCTGGCAGCAGTAAAGTTCCTGGTACTGGGTGGTCTTCAATAAATTTGGAAACAGCAAAGTGCCAATGCCTCCTGATGCTGGGTGGTCTTGAATTATTCTGGCAGCAGTAAAGTACCAATGCCACTTGATGCTGGGTGGTTTTGAATTATTATGGCAGCAGTAAAGTACCAATGCCTCCTGATGCTGCGTGGTCTTGAATTATTCCGGCAGAAGTAAAGTACAAAAGCTTTCTGATGCTGGGTGGTCTTGAATAATTGAATCGATCGTTTTCAAAAGGTAACTAGTCCAAAAGAGCGTTTCTCAGAAAAACGCGTGAAATAGTATTTTCAAAATTTTTGTAGGCATAATCAAAGTTGTCCTTTTGTGGGTTTGTCTTTCTGGTTGCTTTTGATGCCTTGGAGTTACGTGTGTGGGTCCAGAGAGCAAGACTGTGTTACAGATAATGACGAAAGGTCAAATGGACTATAGTTACCTTTTGAAAACGATCGATTCAATTATGGAAATGCCAAAGTACATATTCCTCTTGATGCTGGGTGGTCTTGAAAAATAATGGCAACAGCAAAGTACCTATGCCTCCTGATGCTGGGTGGTCTTGAATTATTCTGGCAGCAGTAAAGTACCAATGCCTCCTGATGCTGGGTGTTCTTGAATAATTATGGCAACAGTAAAGTACCTAGGACTCCTGATGCTGGGTGGTTTTGAAAAATAATGGCAGCAGATTCCTGATGCTGGGTGGTCTTGAATAATTATGGCAACACCAAAGTGGCTATGCCTCTTGATGCTGGGTGGTCTTGAAAAATAATGGCAGCAGTTAAGTACCTACGCCACTTGATGCTGGATCGTCTTGGCAACAACAAAGTACCTTTGCCTCCTGATGCTTAGAGCCGACACTGGCCTAAATTCCTTAAACACCATAACCCGCTGTTATTGAAGGCCAATGAATTTGCATGAATACCAGCATTTATTGTTTGCACGCTTTTCCTGTACGAGTCAGGAGGAAGGGAGCAGATTTAAAAAATCTAAAAATCTTTGCTGGAGTATGGTACCCATCATTTTCGTATCTGCTGAAAATACCGGAGGTAAACGTCGCACTGTGACATATTCATTTCACGATGGCTTTAATTTGCTGAAGAGTGGTCAATTGCTAAAATAAAATCCAAGTTGCTGACAACACAGGAAACTATTCCGATGGAGATTATGAGCAAGTGACATGGGATTTACGCTCGTATGTTCACAATTTTCTTAATCACAATTTTCAAGGGTCATTGCATGCATGGCTGAAGCAAGGAGAGCACATTTCTAAGTGGTTATAGCAATAGACCTTTCCACGAATGTATATATTCTCATGAACAGATTTCACGTGGTGTGACAAAGCGCATGCACACCAGGCAATATATTTTGACTGTGGTCATTGGTGATCTGACTCCAAAAAAAGCCAAAAGTCTTGAAGATTGACTTACCTGCGGAGTTGAATCAAATCACATCACCAGCGGTGCGATCGGTCATGCTCATTTTATTCATATTATCTGTTTTCTTCTCTGCAGACCCGAAACTATTCGTATTTTGAGAATAGGCAGTTTCCCGGAAATGAAGACATTTCTGAGTGGAGAATTTTTTGAAAGCAGGGCTGGTCCAAACACAAATGTGCGCTTTTGGGAAGCATCGAAGGAGAGAAAGGGGAATTACGAATGACATTCGTGAAGAGGATAGGGCGGGTCAAACCTCATAGATGAAATATTTTCAAACAAAATTACTGAACACATGAACGATTTGGAACATTTGGAGTGTTCCAAATCGCTCATGTGCTCCAAATTTATGACAGGAAAATTGTGTTCAAAGAACACACAACGCGTGCCAAAATGTTCCGAAATGAACACTCCCATCTGAGCCCATGTTAAAAAGGTGTTCACAAGGTGTTCCATACCGAAACCTCAGGTTTAGAGTGTATCAAATCCAAATCCCTCCGGTTCCAAAAGTTGAATATGGATAAAACCTCGGCCGCATTCGAATCAGTGATCGCCATCTCAGAATCGAAAAACGGGTCGGGATCAATGCTCGCAAGTGCACTGGACATTGCCACAGCCCTGTAATAACAGTTTGGCATTAACTGTTATTACACGGCTGTAGATATGCAAGTGCAAGTCGGATATTGTTACCCATGCTTACAACTTCCCCATGCCATCTTGCTATGCAATTAAACCCAATCAACGCAGAACAGACAATGGGCTTTCCTTCTTAGCTCCCTTTTGTACCTCGAATCAAGTCTTCAATTCCTTTTTCCATCGCACTATACGTGATTGGAATGGCCTGCCTGCTTCCTCACCTATCATACGGAGAACGACTGCATCCCTAAACGTCACACCGACGTAATGCATCTTCCTTTCCTCTTTCTAATTTTCATTCGATCGTTTTTTGACTTTTTGTTTTTAACTTTTCATTGACGAACATTGTTTTTTAAACTGTATTGACTCGGAACTTTGTTCCACGTCTGCTGGCACCTAATTTGTAGCCGTATTGTGGGAATAAATAAAATATAAATAAATAAATAAAAAGTGCTGAACGTACGTCACAGGAGTTACGTCCACATCGAAGACAAACGGGTGGACACATCAAAAGACGGTTATTTTCCCGTTGTGCAGATGAACCAAAATTATCCCGAAAAAGTGTGGACATGACAAGTTTTGGCAGCAAGATCTTCACGGCGTCAAGCTCAGACGGGTTTGAGGAGAGACATTCCCGAATTCTGATCAAATGAGAAAAATTATATCGCCACAATGTTTGTTTTAAACTCTCTGAACCCAACCGAAACCTGTGAACTCTGAATAGAACCCCAACTATGCCAGGATTCCTTTCCCTATATTCCAAAGGAACTCTTCAATGGATTCCTTTTCAAAGTGTGGGCGATTTCATATTGGCCCCTGCTGATCAAAATCTTGCTTCCACCGCCGGAGATAAGACATCGATGGCCAATGTACGTGTTCCTATATGAGAGTGAGATGTTGTAAGGTTTATTGTCATGGACCATTTCTCTATTATGAGAATTACGATTACGAGTATTATTATGACATGTGAAGGCATAGCAGTCAAGGGCCAAACTGCCGAGTTGCCATATAACGACAGTAATGGCTGACATATTTCAGCTGGTGTTACGAACATGATAAATTTTGGATGGCACAGGCTTTATACTCCCCGGCAACAGGGTGGACTAATTGAAACTGATGTCTATGCAAAATTCGATTCGAATCAAATTACGATCCTTGAAGCCGAGGACGTTGGATCATCGAAGACCCAACCGTTGTGAGAGACGCAGCATTTGATCTTATGCTTTCAAATGTGAGCCGATTTTCTGCTTGATCAGCAAATGTTATAAGAGCCGAAAATTCTAACAGAATCCACCAGTAAAACTTCCTCCAAGTCAAACTTCTTGAAAAAGGTCCTGACCTGTTAAATTCCAGCTGTGACACGAAAATCAATTTTGTTTGCAAGGAGAACAACATTTTTGACAATGTTTCGCCATTGTGATGCGTTTGGACAAATAAGCCAACGAAATAGAGGGGCGTGAGTCAGTTCAATAGAAACGGCGTTCAATTTAAATGGAAAATGAAGTTCAATGAAAACGAAGAATAAAATCTAATTGCAATTAACCTGTATTAACTATTAAAAATTACAGGGATAACAAGGATAACAACAAAGATAAGAACAGAATTTTAATGAAAAGAACAAGAACGAAAATTCAACATTACAACGAATGACTCCATGAACCTACACATGTGTGCTTGGACAAAACTTGATGGCGTAAGGAGTTCCATTCACGAACAGTCCTGATGAAAACGCCATTGTAGTAATGTTTTGAAATCAGCGCATAGAAAAGTACACTTTTGAGCACGTTGTTATGAAGAAAGGTTGTTTTGAGCACGTCCGGATGATGAAGCGAAAACATGACAACCTTGAGGCATGACGCCGGAGTAAGACGTCGTCGGAAGGTTGTTGATCTTGGGTGCAGTCGAAGGTCAAGGTTTAAGCGAATAAACAGTAGAATCTGATTAGTAAAAGGTCTCACAACGCGCAGAAAGTTGGAACGGGAAAATGGAAGGCTAGATATTAAATCTGCACGTGATAAGCTTCCGAATAGCCTGCCAAGTTGTTTGTCTCCCAATCACGTCGAAGCCTGATGATGGCGCATCAAAGTCCGATGTCTCGTGGCAAAATATCAAACAAAATTTCAAAAAAGAGCAGCGGCTTTTCCTTGACGCCACACGCTGTGATGCTCGTCGCAGTTCCACACCACATGTAGCACCCTATTTTCAACTTCCATAAAACTAATCTGCTATATTTCGAATTCATCGTTCCAGAAAATTATAATGATCGTAAATTGCTATATGTAGGAGAATGTTGTAATCCTTTTGATCCGTTTGATCCTTTTAATCCTTCAAAGGGTAAACATAGTCTCCTCTCCTGCCGATACGTAGATAGTAGGAGGTCTGGGTGACTTGGGACTCTTCCTTCCTGCCCATCGGACCTCGTTGTCATAATCAGCACGACCATTCTGTCACGTTTCCCTGCGTCACATTGAAATTTCAGCATTTCTCAATAATGGGTCATTCAGACGTGGTTGGACGGAGTGTTGTATAGCGGCGACGGAATTAATGTACTCATACATATAAAAAATTGCAGCCGGTCAGATTTTGGCAAAAATTCCATGCTGCAGAAATTAAAGATCCTCTTTTGTAACCGAGGTCAAAATCTGACACCTCTAGAACGCTTTGTTGAAATCTGGCGCGTTAATTTCTACAGCCTGCATAAGAATAAAAAGAAAGAAAAAAGTTTCGGAGGCCACAGTTAAATGGGAAAAACACATGTGTGGGTGCATTAATTACGCCGCCACCATACATACGAGTACACTTGCGGAGGAATAGAGACTGTTCAGATTTTAGCAAAAACTCCATGCTGCAGAAATAAAGATCCGTTTTTAGAACCGAGGTCATTTTCTGACAGCTCCAGAAAGCTCTGCTGAAATCTGGCGCTTTAATTTCCGCCGCTTGTATAGGTAAGAGTATAAACAGAGAAAAAGAAAAGTTTCGGAGGCAACATTTAAATGGGAAAAACACGTGTATATGAGAACATTAATTCCGCCGCTTATTATAGATGCCATCAGCCTAATTGGGGAGTGAGATATTGCGACGAAGGGTTTACCATGCAGTATGGGCAATTGAGGTTCTAAGTTCAAACAGTCTGTTGAAATTCTAAGTGTGGCCGATAGTCAGCCAAGAAACTGCCCCTCGATGAGGTGTGTTGACACTTATGTCCAAAGTTGCTTAAAAAACCCAAGACCTGCGCATAAAGATATCCTAAATTAAGCTGTCCTAGAAGGAAATATACCCACAAAAACGTTGCGACTGTTGTGTTTCAGAACGAAAGGAGTCGAGTGGGAGTCGCTTTGGGCAAAATGAGACATTTTCTTTTTTTTTCAATTTTTTTCAAATTGTCAAAAGTTGTCCGTACTTAATAAAAGAAATATTCTATAATGCTGTACCTATAATCTTCTCAAACTGTCATATTCCATCAAACCAAAGAGAAGTTTTCACTCAGCTCTCACAATGTTACTGTTTCTCTTGAGAGATGGTCTCATGAAGCATTTTTTCCTGAATCATTCCTTTTCCTGAAGCATCCTTGTTCCTGGAGCATATTTCCCTGATGCATCCTTTTCCTGGAAGCATTCTTTTCCTGGAGAACCCGTTTCCCTAGTGAAGCATCCTTTCCTCTGGAGCATCCCTTTCCCCGAAACATATCCTTTTTCCTAACCATCCTTTTTCTTGAAGCATTCTTCAATTCCCTGAAGCAGCATCCTTTGCTCAAAGCATCTTTTTCCTGAAGCATGACTTTTCCTGAAGTATCCCTTTCCCGAATACCAAATTCCCGCAAATGATGATTCAATTTTACAGTGTACTTTTATACAAGCCATTTTTGGAGGAGTGCCGCGGAAGTCACCGGACGTCATTCTACATTCTCAACTCACAATGGTCTCTGGAGCAGCCGGCATGGTTTTCCTGGCAGGAACATATTTTACTGGACACCCGGTTAATCCAGATTGGATAAAACAAAACGCAGATTGGGACATCCAGGACACAGAAGTGTACCTACAGTGTCCCAAAATTAACTATAACTATTCTAATTTCCCTTAATGTCCTGGCAAAAATGGTTCGATATGGCCCCCGTCTACCGTTCTAAATCCAGTCAGCTCAAGGCGTGTGACGAAGTTATTCGAGTTATAGTTGCCACAGCTGACTGTGATTCGTTGGCGCAATTGGTTGATGTCGGCAGGCCGTGATGAGTAACTCTGTACGAAGTTTATGATCCCCTGCAGCTTATTGCCTTACAAAAGTTATAGTTGGCCTCTCCTACCGTCAAGTTATATGCGACCATGGTGATTGTTCTCTTACCAAGTCTATTCAGAGCGTGGATGGTCAGCCCCAGTGATTGTCCTGCTTGATTGAGCCAGTTTCGACGATTTCGAAGTGCATTGTCATGCACAGTTATCAATTCGGAGATTATTAGTGATTCTAAAACAGCTGCTGAACACTCGTTGCACTGGAATAGGTACACTTCCATCCAGCAGACTATTTTCTGACGTTGCTCTATCGCTGTATCTGACAACTATGACCAATTTAATACCACCTCAAACAAAACCCATGTGGAAGAAAACAAAAGTGTATAGTTAATTTTGGGACACCCTGTATATTCTCAATATTTGTCTATTCTACTTTCTTACTTTGAAAAACTATTGGGGTCTACCGTCTAATCTCCGTCACCCAAATTTTCGAAGTTATATTCGAGTTATATTCGAAGTGATTGTTCCTTTACGAAGGTTATATTCGAAGTGATTGTTCTCTTACGAAGTTATATTCGAGTTATATTCGAAGTTATAGTTCCCTTACGAAGTTATATTCGAAGTGATTGTTCTCTTACCAAGTTATATTCGAGTTATATTCGAAGTGATTGTCCTCTTACGAAGTTATATTCGAAGTGATTGTTCCTTATCAATTCGAGGTTATTGTGTTTCAATTGTCCTGAAATAAAGAGGACGAATTCGACAGCACAAGCACCGAAAAGGATCGAATTCCCAGCCGAAATGAGGCCATGAACTTGGAACGAGTCAATCAAGATCCGCGTCTTCAGAACCATTCAGTGTGGAATTTTTTAGTGAGCCTGAAGTAATGGGCATGATATTCCCCATTTTGTTAAGCAATGGTGTAACAGAAGGTTATGAAAGTATCACAAATGCATAAGTTTCCTTGAATATCCCCAAAGGACCATTTTTTTAAGTCAAGGGTCACCAACCCCACAGATAAAACCCTTGAGGTCCCATTTTCTAAAATTATTTATCTAAAATTAATGTTCCAAATTCCCCGATTTTCATGCAAACAATAATATTTTAGAATGAAAAGCACCTGCAGGGACTCAATGTAGCCACTTCGCCGCAAATTTACTAAATTCGCTCAGGAAAATATGCTTTTGAGAGCAAACCCCATGCGAACCTTTGAAATCGAATTGTTTGCGCAGCCGACGACTCGGGGAAGGCCCAACCATGCAATTATTCCTAAACTATATTTTCAAACATTCTGAGGAGTGAAATGAATAGCATTCCAAAGATATCTTTGTCTTCTATGGAATTTGTATGGCCTCAGTCGCTATCGCATATCATGCTATTTCAACAACCCCCGCAGCCCTGTAATAGCAGTGGCGTCTCTCGACTTAACAAAATGCCCACATGCCCATATGCATTCGTTTAGATCGTGGCCGGGGTATTTTCCCAAGCACAAGCTCCAGAAGCTAACATGATAAGGTTTTTAGCCGCTTGAAGCAATGGTAAAGGTGGTTCTTTGTAAGCTAGATTTTAGTGGCAAAATCCGCCTCCGTACCTGCTTTATTTGAAACTGTTTTTCAGCATATCTATGGGATCAGGGTGTTTGTTTAATCGTATAGTGGCGGCGGAATTAATGTACTCATGTGTTTTTCCCATTTAAATGTTGCCTACGAAGCTTTTTTTATTTTCACTCTTATGCAAGAAGTAGAAATTAAAGCGCCAGATTTCAACAAAGCTTTCTGGAGCTGTCAGATTTTGACCACGGTTAAAAAGAAGTTTTTTATATATCAGCATGGAGTTTTTGCAGAAAAAAGAGTCGCAACTTTTTACATGTATGAGTACATTAATTCCTCCGCCACTATACAAACATTAACTTGAATTGCATTTCTCCTAGGTGGTGTCTCCGGAGAGTTTCCCCTCTGCATCCACCATAACACGTTCCCTCATCTTGTTCCTAATGATGGATACTTATCTTGCAATCAGTTGCAATGTGTCTTGCCTATCCTTTTGCTCAATGCTCGATTAACGCACCGTGGGTAATTATTTCATTTTTCTTAACCCAGACCAGAATACGGATGACAAAGATTTTTTTGTAGAGATTTTAATGGTTTTTTTTTTTAATTTACAAACATAACTTTTGAAAGCCCTATACATTTGCGATTGAAACACTCATTTTCTCTCCAGAAAACTTGCCTTGCAAAAATGGCGAGAATCCAAAAGCACTTTAAGAAAACCGCAGTTGCGAAAATACTTTTTGGTTTAGGCTTTCACACCATGCAGTCCACATTATTATTATATTATTATTATTATTTATTATTATTACATTGAAAACAGCAAAAATGATTTGCGCTTCATCAGGATGCATATTAAAAATTGTAAAAAATCAGCAGTAAAAGCCTTGTCAATAGGTATCAAACGAAATTGAAAAAATGGAAATGGGCAAAAGATGTTTACAGTTCGCTGGCGCGAAAAATGCGGGAAAAATTGGCGGATATCAAGGGAGAGTCTCCAGGAAGAGCATTCCACTCAGTGATAGTACGAGGAAAGAAAGAATTGAACAATGTGTTCCGCTTGCAGAATGGTAGCACAAAGCTCGGTGGCGGCAGTTTTCGCCTACGGCAGGATTCGCCTATGGCAGGAATCGCCTACGGCAGATTTAGCCGGTTCAAGGCAGATGGCAAATCCTCACAGGTTCAACACCGACGACTCATTGCGTGGCATGATTCGCCCATCAAAAGCCACGACTCTTGCGTGGCATGAATCGCCTACAGTGAGACGCGGCCGAAAACACCAAAACGCATACTGGGTGTTTAGTCAGTTATAGAAACGCATGTCAATTATTTTTTTAAGATGATATCTAAGTCAAGAAATTGGCCTCTCCCGCTCAAGGCCTCAAATTGCTGAACACAATCCGTCGTCGATTGTCGCCGTTTTGTTTGCAGTGTAGGGCCTATAGTAAAGAAAACTGCCCTCCTCACAAGCACTCATTTAATGTCTGTCAAATTCCTCCCCCTCCCTTCTCCTCCCTCCTTTTATACCTAAATGAGTCCCAGGCCACAAACATTCAATATGTTTGACTATTCTATAAATCTCTTTTCCCGCCAGGTCGCACTGCGAGAATGCGGTTGACCCAATATGCGGCTTGAATTGTGTTCACAAGAACGCAGCAACCCGCATGCGCAGCGTCCTGGACAGGTTTCAAGCCGGCTGGCTTTGTTGTTCCTCGGCCAAATGCAAACAGTCTTGCACTTCCTGCATCAGCCGATCCATTCCAATTGGCTAACGGTCTCTTGACCGACCGTATCAAGAAAAGACATTGATAAGCTTTTGGATTAATTTTTGTTTGAAACCCACTTTCAGACATAATGGTTCAACATTTTGACGCGCCTGTATCTCGTGAAATCACAAACAAAACACTGACGAGTCCAACCAAAACATGAGTCATCGGTGGCTTCAACCAGTTCTATCCGGAGTAGGCGAATCCTGCCAACCCGTTCAAGAGGCAATTGACGACCAGATAACCGGTTCCACTGATGATTCATGTTTTGGCAGGATTCGCCTATAGGCGAATCCTGCCGTAGGCGAATAAGTGCAGGACCCAAAGCTCAACCCATTATCAGTCCTACGTTGAACGGGTTTCATCACATCTGGCATCAAACCCCATGCAGCAGTTTTCATCCTTCGCGATGCTCCTGTTGCAGATGCTAGCCGTTGGTACTTTCTGCAAAAAACAGTGCTGTCAA
>JASGXE010013066.1:0-20378 GCA_030068105.1 Sinentomon sp. SZTP_YWyxl
GTAGATGAGTTGCATAAATTGTAATCACTGCTATTTTTCATTTTGTTGGCCAAGCTCTGCTGTGGGTGAGGTGTGTGGAGTGAGTCCAGAGTCAGAATATGTAGGAATCTATCTATCAACTCAGATTCTACATATTCAGAAGCGGTCAACGCTTTATTTTTGGAGGAGGGGGTATGTAGTGATATGCGCTTGTTTTGGCAACCACACATCATGAAAGCTTCACATTTCAAATCCAAGTGTAAATTCGTTAGGTACATGAAAAGTTGACCGTGTTGCATTTCGTAGGTACTATTGCTGCCAGAAATCTTTTCCAACTATTAATTCTCTCTTTTCTAATCTTTTAGGAGGGAGAGGGTTGGGTCCATCTTTTGGTTGTCACCTGAGTGAAACGAGATGTTTCTTTGAGATTCAGACAAAGGATGCCATGTTTTCTGAAGCTCATGAGGCAAGATGCTTTGGCCAAGCTTAACATTTCAATTTGGAGGAAATCGTTTCTTTGAGTTGATGGCCATTATCATTGGTGGAATATTGTCTTCGAATCCATTGTTGACTCACCATTGTTATGATCTCTCCTGATGAAGAACATTGCATTTACCGGTGAAATATCGTTCCGTTGAGATGGATGTCCGCAGTGCAGACTCTGAGTAAGTCACCACAAATAGACTTCTCCGGTTGATGGTGCCATGAGCAGATGGGCACATGTGGTGACTATCAGTTTACTTGATGAGCCTGTGGCAGATTGATGGTGCCAATCTACATCTAGTCATTAACATTCTAGTCACTTAGGAAGAACTGTCAGTTGAAAGGCTGGTCAAAATCTTCAGTGTGTACGCTTGTACGTTCCCCCCAGTTCCGTCTTCTCACAACAAATGGCCATATAAGCTAAGCATGAGTTGTTCGCCATTAGGGCAGGAGCTATAGTATGGTGCACCAACCTAGGTAGGATTCATTGAATTGCCAGTCAAAAATGTATTTGGGTGTTTTTAATAGCTCTTTCTCATGTTTTAATTTGTGTGTGTTTTGAGTGTGCCTGGTGCCATTTTAATGTGATATCTATCCCTTTCTATTTTGATAATGTCATGGAATTGTTAATGTTTTAGAGTTTATTGTTATTTGTTGTCAGAGTATTAGCCTGGTGCTCACAGATGTTTATGAATGACTGTTATTAAATTTGGGCCACTGGCAATGAACTTTTAAACTCAGGTTTGGTCATTTTGGTTGGGATCTTGTTACACAATCACTGGTACGCCCTAGCTTAGTTGAGTGAGACAGAGAGGACGGACCCTTGGGAGAAGGCCTGATAGCACCCGAATTCTAATCTGAATCTAATTGGTCGGATCTTGTATCAGATGTCTATTTGATCGTTGTTGATATTTCCTGTTATGTTTCTGTTGCATTTCCCTATGAAGTTCAACTGAGGGAAATCCATAGAAAAAACGCTCACTACTGAAAGAGCGAAGCCACAGCCTGGTGTGAGTTTTCACTGTGGGACCTCTAGAGCATCCGAGAGGGGTGAGGATCCTTACACCACAAACAAATAATTGCCCATTGGCAATTTGTCTGCATCGCCAGATTTTATTCCTCCACCTTATTTGGAAACCGATGCGCTGTCCTTTTTTGAGCAATGTCCATTTTATAACGTCTTGACGTGGTGCCTGGTGCACTGATCTGTTGCTCATTTGCGTCGGTCCATTGGCGTTGGATTTTACCTTCTGACTCCGGACTCTTTGTCCTTCGAGCTCATCGGCGGGGGGACCCTGTCCCCAGTTTTATTTTTTATTTTTTTTTTAGCTAATTACCGTCCTATCAGTCTCACCTCTTGTGTATGCAAGCTTATGGAAAAGCTAGTCTCGGACTACATCAGGGAGTTTCTTCATGCCACTAATTCTATCTCTCCTTGTCAGTTTGGCTTTCGTCCTGGCTGGTCTTGTGAACTTGCTCTTGCCAAGTTTACTCACATCGTTGCATCCTCCATTGACAAAGGAACTGATATTGATGCACTTTTCCTGGACTTCAAAACTGCCTTCGATGTTGTTCCACACAGGGCTCTAATGTTCAAATTGCAGTCTTTGGGCCTCTCTGCTTCCATCGTCTCTTGGATTGATTCTTTTCTGAGCAACCGAACACAGTCGGTTTCTCTTGGTGGTGCAAATTCATCTTCTTTTCCAGTAACATCAGGTGTACCTCAAGGTAGTGTGTTAGGCCCTCTTCTATTGCTTATTTTCATCAACGACCTTCCTGATGTCATATCTTCTTCGAATATAATGCTATTTGCCGATGACTGTGTTCTCTACAAGTCCATTCAATCTCACTCTGATGCAAACTTGCTGCAGGATGATCTTGCTTCCCTTGACTCTTGGAGCCTGCAGTGGGGCCTTGCCCTGAATCCATCAAAGTGTGTCCACATCCGGTTCTCGACAAAGCTTCATACCCTTCAATCCTCTTATATCCTTCCTTCTTCGGCCGCTGTCTTGACCACCTCATCATCCTGCAAATATCTTGGTGTGACACTTACATCCGACCTGTCCTGGAAATTGCATATAGACACTATTGCACGTAATGCCAATTTTGCTCATCTCAAAATCAGACGCCTAGTCAAATCTTGTTCTCCTGCAACCAAGGAAATTCTCTACATTTCACTTATCCGTCCCCTCCTGGAATATGCCTGCATAATCTGGGATCCTTTCCACATCTCTCTCATTCATGAACTTGAAAAAGTCCAACGCAGAGCAGCTCGCTTTGTAAAGAACGATTTCTCTCCCTACTCGAGCGTCTCTTCAATGCTTTCCTCTCTGAATTGGCCACCACTCTCTGACAGGCGTTCTCAGTTCAGGCTTTCTGCTCTCAGTAAAATTTTCACACTTCACGGTGGCTGGTCATGTCTTTCTGATACTCTGGCTGCTCCTGCTTATATTGGTCGACTGACCATGCTTTCAAGATAGGCCTTTATCAACCTTCCAAGAACATACTTAAGTATTCATTCATTCCAAGAACTATTGTAGACTGGAATTGTTTACCCCACAACTCTGTTGAATCACTAATTCTGTCTCAAAATATGCCTGCTTGTACTTAGACCTAATCTTGTGGGCCCTATTCGGATCTGGTGCAATGCATGGGGTTGATAAAGATTGTGGTCTGGGAACGGGTCAGGGACCCATGCCCAGACCTAAGCCGGGAACCTGCCCGGAGACGGCGGCCCCCCACTGCGTGGTCAGTGCAAAACCTTTTTCACGCAGCTGGGAAGAGGGAGTGTGCGTACTGCTGGCGAACGCCGCTGGTGCTTCCGTGACTCCCTGCGCTTGTTAACCGGCAGTTGCCGGACAGCGCTCTCGCCGCGCGACTGACGCTAGGCGAACCTTTCCCTCATTGTAGTGCACTGGATAGAGTACCTAGGTACCCACGTAATCCTCTAAAATGCTTTTTTTCCCCTTTTCGTGCTTCAAAATTTGGCTTTATCTGCCATCCAAATCACATTGAAGTAGGTAGGTACCTACTTACCTATTCTTTCATTCCGGGTACCTGCCAGTGATCACTTGAATCAATTGTCCTGGCTAAGTCTAAATTGTGACATTTCTTCCAAAATCTCAGATCCCCTTTTTTCTGCTTTTTTTCCCTTTCCTTCTGTTTTTTTCCTCTCTCTTTTCTTTCCTTCTTTTTTTTTTTTTTTTTTTTGTTTTTTTTTTGTTTTTTTTTTTCTTTTTTCTTTCTTTCTTTTTTTACACACCAATATCCCTCTCTTCTCGTAAGTTCTATTTTCTTTTTTTTCACTTTTGTGTATTTTTGAGATTGTGAATGGGTATGCATGAGGAGATGAGTGTTAGGTGGTTGCTCAAGGTTGGTTCTTGCCGGGTTGTATGTGTGTGCGTCTGCTTGTGTGTCTGAAATGATTGCTATATTGACTAGGCCCCGTCCACATTCCGATGATCTCTTCGCGGTCCTTTCCCCTCCTTTTCCCTTTACCCCTCCTTTTGATAATGCAGTCGATGGTCGCGTTTCCTTCCCATCCCTTTCCTCTCCCTTCCCTGGTATATGATGAACCTCTGCTGTTCACAATTGATGATTGCCTTTATGGCATGAAAACCTGTAGAACAGCGTGAATCTGATACCGATACCGATACAGAATTGCAATTTTACTGCACGAGCAGTAAACAAAAAAAAAACATCGAACGTCAGTTTCATCGCTTTCTAAAAATTGACTTCAGAAGATTTGTGGGCGAAATGCAAGAGATTGGACAATATCTGAGACAAACTTGCCTTGTCGAGAAATTTCAAACGCACTCGAATTTTGCTTAGAATCTTCAGTCTCGTGTATTTCCAACCCCTCTGAAATTCCATGGGTTTAAGCTACGTGTCACGTCGCACTCAACCCCAATTTTCCACGCTAGCAGCCGTGGAAAATTCCATCCCCTGAAAATTTGGCAGCGAGCAACAAGTCGTGGAATCAACCCCCTGAGATTTCATCTACGCAACACAGGCGTTGATAAGTTACCCGTAGGGGAGTCCACGGCACCAGCTCTGCAGAAGTCACCCCCCAAATTTCACGTCAAGCAGGTATAGCCGGGGATGGTCAACCCCGGTTGACGAAAAAAGTTTCAGGTCAGGCTTGCTCGGTCGAATCCCACTTCGACGAGGGTCAGTTTGGTCCAAAATACGAGAAGAGCTGAAACCCTGTCCAGCAATACTCGGCACCAACCCAGAACGACTGACTCAAGTTACGCATGGATGTTCATTTCACCGAGTCCCACTTTGCCAAGCCCCGTTGGTGGGACACGTAACCGATGGCCAAAGAATCAGTGTAACTGGCAGCCACTCAGAATGTACCTAGGTAGTTACGATCCTGAAGTGTCCGACACAAGCGAACGTGGATGCACATTTACTCGAATCCCGTTTGGTCGACACCTTCCTGAAGTGTCCAATTCAAGGTTTGGGTAGATTCTCAATTCGTTGAATTTCTTTTCCGCATTCACCTTTCATCGAAGGGAGGACCGAAGGCCTGCCTCGAGTGATGAAGCGACTGTTCGTCACCCTCCCATGCGGCTAAAGGAAGCAAAAAGTTGCCCATTGAAATGGTTGCAAAAAGTCGTCCGCTCGGGGGTCCTTCGAAACGGCTCTGCGCGAAGTTGAATTCTGGGTACAAAATAAGCGTCTGCACAACCTTTTTTAGTTTTGTGTCTCCAAATTCGAACAAAGTGGACTCGGCGAAATGAGATTCGACAAAGTGAACTACCCTGCATGCAGCTGAATTTTACACTTCAGCGCAGTGCGGAATGGCAGAACAAAGTAACACTCTGTGAACTTTAGCAGAGTTTTTATTGAAGCGGGCCTCTGGGTAGAGTGAGATTCGACGACATGATCCACATATGTCTAGTGGCGAATGGCAGCCAGGCCGGTGTCTCCGGCCTCCGCTCGCCAAGCCATCGGTTATATTTTAGACATTTCGGACCTGAGCAATTCGACAAAATAAGGATCTTCCGGAAACTTATGTGTGATGACTGAGCTATTCCCGGCTGGTGCTGAATGGAAGCATGAGACACACGGCATGTGCGTCACAATTGTGGGATATGAATTCGCACAAGCCTGAAGCCAAGTTGACGATTGGCGAAAAGGTTCCGAGAACTATATTCCACATCTTGTCTCTTGCGGGTGAATTTTCAGGGGCAATGACTTTTCTGCGACTAATGCCCTGGAATTCTGATCAGATGGGTCAACTTTTGCATGGCCACGACAGCGTGGAAATCTCACGTTATTGATTTGAGTTTCAGAGGATTGACTTTTCACGACTGATGCCGCCAAATACTCACAGATGGATTGCCATTTCCAGCGTGGAATTGTGTGGGAATTGAGATATGCCCAAGGGTGTTGAATATTCTACGCTCAAATCCGTAAAATATTTAGGGGTAGGTATAGGAAATTCCATGGGACAAAAAATTCCACGCAACAAATAGCCAAAGGAAGACAGCGACGTTAGTGGATTGAATTGAATTCCTTCGTTCCTGAGATGGGGCAGCCGACCGACCGATGAGAGCCGTGGCTTGTCTGTTGCCCGACTCTCTTGAAAAAGGCAGCGTCTCTCCTGGCTCCTCCTTCTGTTCAAAAAGAGCAGAACAACCGCAACAGACTCAACCATGTTATTCTCTCTTCCAAGGTTCCGTGCAATGCAGTGTTGCCAAATGCCAACTTGCCCCTTTTTTCGCAAGATCTCGCAATTTTTGAGAGTGTCTTGCGCAAAAAAATTTTGTCTTGCGACTTGCTACCTATTTTCCTTGCTACTTTCGAGGAATAATCTTGCGACTTTCTTGTGGTTTTCATTTTTTTTTTTAATTAGTTCTTTGGATAGTCAAGTGAGCGGAATGCAAACAAAAATAATTTGGGACACAATTAGGAGATTTTCCTCCATCTCACACATTGGAGAGCATCAGTATACTCTGGCCCATGTCAATCCCAACCATTTTATGGAAAAGCAAATGTGATGCAGATCTAAATAACATGGGAACACTGGGAAGGCAAAGTAGCTTACGCAACTCGTGGCCTTGACCCAACAGTGGTGCAAGCTAAATGATTCAATGGGTTGGGGGATACCTACCTACCATGTTAGATACATATTTTGTATTCATTTCCCATAAAAGTAACTAGCCTCAACCAATGCCAAGAGGCCAGGTTACTACCTTAAATAGCAAATTGCGAACCTCATCTGTGGGAACACACTCAAGAAATCTGCCAGCTTGATTTGAAAAACAGTGCTCATTTGGATCAAATTTGATGGCTACCGGGAGCAAGTTCCAAAAACGGACACCCCTAAAAAGATGGATTATCTGCCAATAGCAGATTTGTATGCTGGAGTTTCAAGCTTTATGAGGTCAAAGCCTCGAGTTTTGGAAGAATGAATTTTTAGCTGAAGAACCTCTAAATATATCATCTTGTGGTACAGTTTGAATATTAAAAGTGCAGCACGACAGGCAATGACATGATACAAAGACCTGATAGAAAGGTTTTGAAAAATTGGAGCAGAAGGAGCGTCTCTTGGCTGAAATGCTATAGGTAATTCTTAATAAAACTTTTTGCCTTGTAAATAAACTTGTAAGCTTTGTTATAGGTATTTGGACAATTCAATATTGGACAACGATTTTGGCATTTTTAAACGAACAGTGTAATTTCTGGAGCAATACTTTTGTCAAGTTAGAAAATAGGAGGGAAAAATCCAAAAGCTTGAGCTTTTCACTTTGGATTGTTGATGCAGCGGCTTTCGGAACAATAAATTGGAACCATTCTGTCTGCTTTCCAAGTCACGCTCTTTTTTTCGAGTAAATGAAATGGATGGAGTTGCGATTCTGTGGACATTTATTTTTCCCGGCAAAATGCGCATTAGGTACCTACTCCAGCAGCTATACACGGTTGTTTCTAAAAACGCTCGTGTTTTTACCAGAACAGTGAATTTGTCGCAGACCTGTTTTTGTGGCCGAGGTGCTGCAGCATGCGAAGACTTCCATCACAGTGCACGCTGGCCTTTGTTTGAGACGAAAGAAAACATCAGGACAAGCCAGGTGTTTATTTTTAATTGACGAAAAATTACAACCAAAACCAACTTGCAAGTTGACGAAATGCCAACTACATGGTGTACCTAATTTTGGTAGCACTCAAGCAGGTACTCAAACTGCATACCGTTTGTCTCCTGCACAGATGAAGTCGTCATTCGACAGAAGTGCATATGTGGCAAAAGCTCCGACATCACACCGGGAATGACAGTGCTGGAAGTTAAGATGCGATAAAAGTTTGGGTCCCCCAAACACATTTTTAACAATTGTGCAAATTTTTCCATTGTAACATGGTTTTGACCTATGGAAGAGTTTTAGATGAAGCTTGCAGCAATCCAAAAACACCAAAATCATTGCATTTGGATGTCATTTGCTACTTTTATGAAAGGTAGAACCAGGGATGGGTACGTATTCTACATGGGGTTTTCTACGTGTCCAATCAGGCGTACACAACTGCAGCGTACGTGTCATTGTGAGTACACAATTATGGTAGTGCTCTCTAACAGCATTTCCTGAATTGTGTACGCCGTAGAAAACAAACGTAGGAAACTATTTTCTACGTGCGTAACAAACTCGCGTAGAAAACTATGCCTTTTTATTTTTGTTTTGAATCCCAATTTTTACGAGCATATTATACCTCAAAGAGAAATTTGAACCTTCTGTTCAATTGCCATTTAGATATACCCTCCTTACCAAAAGTCTTCAAACATAGGAGGTCATTATTTACTCAGGCGCCATTTGGAATCAATGGCAGCAATCGCTGCAATAGATAACGATTCCCGTGTGAGGCGTCGAGTTGTAACCACGGAGCCCTGTTGAAATTTGGTGGCCCCTGCAATAAGCAGTCCTTTACAATTTCTCCCATGTTCGAGGACATTTGGTAGACTCTGTACCTATGGCCACTGATTAGTTGGTGGTTAACAGGCGGCAGGCAGTTTCACGTGGAATGGGATGGATTCTAACAAGTGCCACCTCATGGTGTCTCAAATGCCAAAAGAAGATGAAAGGCAAGGTGTAATCCAATGTTGAAAAGTTAGGTAGGTACCTATTGTAAATAAAAGTGAAGACAGCTTGAAGCTCACAATGGGATATTCCAACCACCATTCATTGGTCTGGTGACAAAAAATCTCAATTGTAATTATTTGTAGTCTCTAAATTTGTAAATTGTGATCACAAATAATCTGATTTGGTCCCTTGTGCTTTGCAACATAAATGAAAATGCTGACCACAGGAGAGCAACCGATTTCTCTGATTTTGGCCATTTTCCAATTCCTGGCTTTGTTCAAAATGTGAGTTCATTCACTCTTTTTGCAGTTTCAGTAGTGCCTTGTGGCCATGCTGATCTTAGGAGAGCAGTCAAGTTTCTTCCGACTTTGACCTTTTTCCAATTCCTGGCCTTGCTTTAAATCAACATTTTTACATTTTTCCATTTAATTTACATTTTTAAAATATTACCCATGCAGAAAACTTCTGGCTACAGATTAAAAACTTTTTCAAGCTTTTATAGGTAATGGTTTGTTACAAACTTTCTAGTCTGCAGACCGTAAGATTTAAACGAAGTAGGAAGTTTAGACAAATAATTACAAACCTAAAAATTTATATTTTAATCGAAAAATACAGCTAGAAGAGTTGTGTACGTCACCACTCTACCTTGGAGTTGTTTGCAGTAATTGTGTACGCCGAATTGAGTTTTCTACACGTAGAAAACTCGACGTAGGCAACCCCGACGTAAATTACGTCAAGTTCCGTACGTCTACCCATCCCTGGGTAGAACGCGACCCGGTCGACCCAGAACATTCTGTTTTTCAAAATTCGAACACGCGCTGGTGTGATACAAGTCGCACATGCATACAGACAAGCCCGAATTTCGGTTGCAGTCCGGAATACCTGCCAACATTTGAAAAAAGCTGAGCTGGACGAGTTTTCACACATGCTCAAACAGCCAAAATAGGATAGGAAGATGAGGACGAGGTAGGTAGGACAGGAAGGTTCGGATTGGTGCGTTAAGATAGGTTAGGTTAGGTTAGGTTTAGTTGGCTTTAAGTGTTTCACAGAGCAATGGTTATAACTCGTTCAGTCCAATGCCGGCAGGTATTCCGAACTGTTACCCAAATTTCTGCCAGTTGGTTCCTCTGATTCTTCGCGAGATGGCAGTCTCGGCGTTTGTTGGGCCAACATGAAGCTTCGAAACTGAGCTGACACCGAGTGATGGAGTTGAGTGACTTGCGTTTTGACAGAGACACAGCACCGGCACTCGGCAGCACAGAATGGGCGAATCTTGGGGCCAGATAGCCAGAAACCGAAGCGCAATTATAGGGCCTTACACGTAGCAGAAACTACTATTCGTCATCGGCTTTTGTGCTGTCAAAACAAAAAGGCAACTGCCGAATCCAATTTTTTTAGCACGCACGAGGCCGAGCGTTTTTTAGAAACAACCGTGCATTTGATAGCTATTTGATACATATAGCAACCATGGGCAACCAGCAGGTGAAATGTCGTCTAGTGCCAAAAACAAAAACATTGCGTTTTTAATAACGCCCTGAGTCCTTTTGACAGAGAGTGCGGGATATGTAGGCACACAGGCTACAGGCCGATCCTAAATTGCTGGGGACAATTGATTGGACATGTTCCTTTTCGGACAGTAAAAAAATTGGACATGTTCCTCATGTCCGTAGGAATCTAACTTGTAAGAGTGACAAGTGTGCTCCAACCCCCCATTTTGTAGATATGCCTCCCCAAAGTTTCTAGTGTTAGCGTTAGCTGTTTTTGGTGCATGTTGGGGTTGATTTATTTGTTGTTGAGTTCTGATTTCTGGTGAGCGTTCTCTCCAAGGCAATCTGAAGAGAAAATATTCAGTGACAAAATGCACACCTGCCCCCATTTCGGATATGACACTCAAATATTCCAAGGTAGCCTCTTTTTCGTGCCTTGTTACCTAGGTACCTACCTGTGTTGTTCTTTAAAACTTCCATTGAGGAATAACTAATTCAAGTTTTCTTTGGATAGGTATAGTCCTTGTATGTTTCCACGGTACCTAGTCACCTGTGTTTTTGTTCACAAACTTCTGTATTTGATATGGCAACAGCTCAGCTGGCCCGGGGGAATAAGCAATCTCTACAAAATGGCCAGGTTAGAGCATTATCTACCCACTACCTGAACCTTTTTAGTCCCACTCAGTTGGCCACTGAGTGGGACTACTCACTTTGGTGTTTTTGGTTTACCCAAATGTCAGTGGTTTCACTTTGCTTATAAAAACAATAATTGAAGCATTTTTTCTTTTTTTTAGGAAATTGTTAATGTGCACCACGAATGGGTTGAATTAAATTGAGCATGTTGAGAAGACATGCCTTGTCCATTCGTAGAATTATTAATGTTGGAACACAACAGTTTTGCACCCTCAGGATGCTTTTTTAGGTGCAATAATAAAAGAGATCGGTGGGAGAACTGAGAGGAGTGTTGAACGAATTGGCGAACTGAAGAATGTAGAATGTACTGGAGTTAAAACTGACGAAAACGGTTAAAAACAAAGGTGATGATGGCACTGGAGAATGCTGAGACAGAACTGACTAGCGGAATGCTCATTTATGAAAATAGGATGGTGTGTGAAATCCGTTTGGAATCTGCTAAATCTTTGCAGCTGCAAAAGAAGCGTTGATCTAAAATATGACGCTGATGATTCAATGCACGAATCTGTCCGAAGTGTTTTAAGGGTTTGTTGAAGCATGTTGGGAGTTTTCTTTCATGGGAAGAAAGTCCGGCGTTTTTCCAATTAAAAGTAATTGTATCTAAGTGAATGTGCAGCAAATATTTTGGCATCTGCAATACAGAGGCCTGCACAGACATGCTGATGCGAACGGCCCTGTCATTGGGCAACAGAAGAATGATGACTGTCACTTTGACCACACATGTCTTGGAAAATGTTTTGTGTTCTCATCCGAAAGAGATCCAGCAGGTTTGAAGTGGATTGTGCTGACATGGATGGGTACACCAGCCATCCGTTCCATGTATTGTGGAGATGCATGAAGTCAGCTGTATGCTCGTTGCCATTCTGATCAAGTCACTGGCCGCATGCAATTTGAAAAACATTTCCACACGAATAATGCATCGTACGATAGACTATGTGGTGTAAGTAATTAAAATGCATTACAGGTTACGTGTGGCCTGTTCTCAAGGTTGGGAAAGGTGGGTACCTTAACTGAGCTGTGACAATCCAGCTTGATCCAAAAAATTTCCAAAAAAAAAAAAACACCAGAATGACTGCCCTTTCTCAAAATTTCTTGATGGGATGCCTGTTCTTCTTGGTTTAGTAGCGGCAGAATTAATGTACCAACTCATACATGTGTTTTTCCAATTTAACTGTTGCCCTCCAAAACTATTTTTTTACTCTTATACAGGCGGTAGAAATTAAAGTGCCAAATTGCCACAGGGCTTTCCAGAGAAGTCAGCTTTTAACCTCGGTGAAAGAGGATCTAAAATTTCTGCAGCATGGAGTTTTTGCTAAAATATGAACAGTTGCAATTTTTTTCATGTCATTCTGCCACCACGTAGTCATTCAGCCACCACGTCATTCTGCTATACATGTTCATGGGGTCATTCTTTGCAAATTGCTATAAATTGAGCAGAGAACATAGGCTGCATGTGCTTGTTATGTGCCAAAGTTGTCTTTTTATTTTCTCATTGGAATTTTTGCAGTGGTCGTCAGTATTTCCAGAGACCATTTCCACTGCCAAACAGTCCACGCAATTTATGCAGAAGTTAACGGCGGTAGCAATTTCCAACATCGCCTACTTGCGGTCATTATTTCCGGAAGAATCCTTCTGTGACCGTTCTTTGGATGGACTTCAATTGAAGATTTTACGTCGTGGCTCCGATGATGGCTCAACTCTCATGATTGGATGGCTTCGAGGATGTTTTGAGGCAATTGAGAAACGATATGTAAGGAAAATATTAGCCTGACATGAATGTTTTAGCCATGGCTCACTTCTGGCTTGAATAGTATTTTTCTGTGGGTACCTACCTAACAAAACAGAGGTAGGTGTCAAAATAGGTAGGTACCTAGTTAGTTACTGCATCGAATTCGTCATATTGGGAATCGTTTTATCTGCAGAAAAGCCGACCTAAATGAAACTGAGCTGTGAAATCTGGGTCGATCCATAGTTTCTTGTTTGGTGAAAAGAAGTGGGCATATCTCTTCGGATGCGTTATTGAAGAAATGACTTCCATTGCCCTGACAAAAACAAGTGGGCATATCTCATCGCATGCGTTATTGAAGAAATGATTTCCCTTGCCCTGACAAAAACAAGTGGGCATATCTCATCGCATGCGTTATTGAAGAAATGACTTCCCTTGTCCTGACAAAAACAAGTGGGCATATCTCATCGCATGCGTTATTGAAGAAATGATTTCCCTTGCCCTGACAAAAACAAGTGGGCATATCTCATCGCATGCATTTTTTAAGAAATGATTTCCCTTGCCCTGACAAAAACAAGTGGGCATATCTCTTCGGATATGTTATTGAAGTAATGACTTCCCTTGCCCGACATTGAATAACATCTTGTTTTGACATGTCCGACATGATACACAGAACTGATTGATTTTTGAAACATTTGGCATGTCCGACATGATACACAGAACTGATTGATTTTTGAAACATTTGGCTACGGTTGCTGTGATCCTTATCATGGAACATCATTCTGATTCTTTCTGCCACTTTTCTTTTTGGAGGTTATCCCAGTGTCATGTTTGACTCCATATCTGGAAGATGGCCAATTTTTATTCAATGCAACAATGCCTTTTTCTTTATTTTCCAATCTGCAACAGTGCTTTTTAGATGGAAATTGCATGGAATGGATATTATGGTTTAAGTGTGTCATTTATGAATGAGGCAAATCTTTAGTGTATGGATTGGTATTCGACCTGTTGTGTTTTTTTGCACAAATATCTTTTTATTTCCCTTCAATCTCACAAGAGCTGCCCATTTTCACCAGTCTTAAGTTCTGTCATCAATGCGAGGCCTAGATGTGACAGGTTCCATACTTGTCATGTGCTCATCCTCGCCAAACAGGTAATTTTGCACCTGCCAATTTCACAAGTGATTTTTTTGCTGTTGTCTTCTTGTAGTTGAAAAAGCTCAGTCTTGGAATTTTTATCGATCCTGATCGTCCTGATTCAGCCATGGAATTGTACACGATGAGATTTCAGTATGCAGATTCTGATTCATTCTCTCTCTCCTACTCTGAAGGAGGCGACAAAGGAAGCAAAAGGTTCTTTCCTGAAACTTACCTTTTTTGGCTAGTCTTTTCAGATGTTAGCTGCTCAATTCTCTTCAACCTTTTTGTTGATCTCAACAGTTTTGCTGAAGTGGGATCAGCCTTTAGAAGAAAGAGTGTTGTGAGGTGAGCTGTTTCATGATGGGCCCTGTGTGAATTTGTAGGTAGTGTTTGGGAAGGGCACAATAATTTAGTGATTGTAACATGTTTTTCAGATGCGGTGCAGACACAATAAAATTCTAAGTTCTGTAATTCAGATAAATTGAATCACACAATAAAGATCCACCTCACATTTTCGTCAACCTGGGACTCAGGAATATGTGCCATGCCAGCACACAATTTTAATATGCAAAAGCATACAATAGGAAACAAGGTTGCAAGCAATGGTCTCACAACAAATGAGATGTTAGGTTAAGTTAGTCACGTCAAACTCGATCCCAAGAAGGGTTTCATTTTTAAGTAAAAAAAAGCACATAAAGTTACACAAAGGATACAACCAACCGTGGTCATTGGAATGGCAGCAATGAGAAGTAGGTATCGTGGCATCAGCAGCAGAATGAACGATTGATGTTGATGGAAGCCGAAACAAAGATCACTTGAGTGTATCATGAGCCAGAGAATGAAATAAAGAGCACAAATGACAATAGCCAGGGCATTCGACATTGCCCATAATTTTATTGAGATTTTCGGCTGGTGTTGCTATACATGCCTTGCGGCCCGCAACGCATGTATGGCAACACCAGCCGAAAATCTCAATAAAATTGTCAAAAATGCCATGGTAGCACAACATAGTAATTTCTATGGAGCTCTCTTTTGTTCCCACGTGCTCTCTGGTATGTTTCCAGCCATCAGTTAAACATTTTTTTTTTGTTTCGATTTCCTTGCCAGGGTTGTCGACAGCTCCCAGCTTGTTGACAAGGATCAGCTCTACAAGTCGACCGTTTCTATGCTTCGTGCAATTTTGATTTTAACACAGACCATGGATCCATTGCCTCAAGGAGCGATGTTATCAATGAAGTTGCTTTACTATGATTCTGGTAAGTCATGATCATTTTTTAGGGTTTTCCTACAGTCTCAGTGTTTCACAGCATGAAATTTATCACACTAGCATCACTGTGGGGACATCAACTGATTAACGCTTATCTGATATTGCGGATTAAATTTTTCAATTGATAGGTATTAATGGAAAAAAATTAATCCGCAACCTCGGTTGGCGCAAATCCAGAGTTGACGTCCCCATGGTAGAACAATTTATTTTTAGATAAATAGGATTGGGTGCAGATGAAATTTGTGCTCATATGCCCCAGTGGCGTGCGGTGGGTTCCAGATGCAGGCAGGCACTTTGTCCAGAGCACTGTTCCCGAAGATGCGTTGCGCGAAGCGCAATGCCGGGGGAGGGGTTCGGGGACGGGGGTGTCCCCCTCCCCGAAGGGAAGAAATTTTGAAAAAGTGGAGCCTCAAATAGTGCTCAGTCAAATTGCTCACTTTTTTTAAAACTGAGCATTTTTCACAACTGCATGTATCCAGTTGAATAGCAGTACACTGTGTGGACGACATGTTTCAGTGATCCAAACTGAGCTGAACGGAAAATGATAATGCGATGGATTTGTTTCAATTTCAAAAGAATATTGCACGGCAAGAAAAGCCCAGATGGGGGCAGAAAGTTCAAGCCAATTTCACGCTCATCGGATAAAATTGACGGTTTTCAAGCATTGACAATGTTCCACTGGAAAATAGAGGCATCAGCGGACAGCAGAATTAGCAGAAAGTTATTATCCGAATAATTCCGAACAATGTTGCGGTTCCATTTTGTTGGAACATTTATTGTGTTTGCGAAATGACTCCGGATTGGAATTTGCTCATGCATTCATTCCAAATCAAACTCCAAAACTTCGCACAAGCCAAATCCAATGTTTCCGTTTCCCATTCCGCCTGAATCGACATTGGGGCGCAATTGACATTCAAAAGGTGCAGCAAACAACATGCCTTTGGCGAAGCGAGGTTTACATTCATCGCAGGCTCAGCCTGCATTCATTTCCATCACAGCAGAAGCCTGTGATCAGCGAGTAACAACGACAACAGAGCAACATGAATGTTGACTCGGCAGAAATGCAGCAGGAGGCAGATTTGAAAGTGCCTCCTCAGCAATGTGAACTTCTGCACTTGTGGTGGGTTGATTCACCCAGCGGGATGGAGTGGCATAGGCTTTATCGCATCCCCGCTGATCCCTCAAGGCAGGCAAAAATATTCGGTGCCTCTTCTGAATCTCATAAGCCAACGGAGCAGAGGATCAGCTTGCGTCTGGATTCTGGAAGACCAGCGAGAAAGAGGGTGGGTTGGGCAACTTCTGTGGTTGTTGGCATCGGGAAAGAAGGGAGTTCCCAATCAAGACATTGTTCAGCAGATACCAGCAGTGAGCAGACAACAGAGTGTGCCTTTCTCGATTGTGGCTCACATTTGTTGACTTCTGTGGTCACGTTTTGCCCTTGCAAATGTTTGTTGAAAATAAAAAATACACAATTCATGAGATTTTTCTTGGGCAGGCAGCGCCTGCCTTGCCTGCCCTGACTGCACGCCACTGATATGCCCATGTCAATGCTGCCTATTGTGATTGTGTATTGTGTAGAGAATGCTACCTTTGCACATTGTTGCAAGTGACAAATCTGTTTTGGACAATGATCAAGCCTGATCTGTTCATTCTGATGCAGCTTTACTTGTTTGATTTGGCCAAGGCCATTAAAATGCCCACTAGCAGCCAAATTCAAATTGTTCCTTTTTGAACCACGAATCATTTCATTTTGCCGACCATTTCATTTTGTGACCGGTTCTCTGTTTTAGTTACTCCAGCAGATTATGAACCACCTTGCTTCAAACCAGCTCAGACTGCAGGATTTGATTTTGACGAGGAGCCGTATTCTATCTCGGCTGGCAAAGTTGCAACTCCGTGGCACTCGTGCAGTCTGCACATCAAGACAGGGAGGAAGCCATTTGAGTCTGGTGATGTTATCTGTCCACCGATGGAAATAATTGGGAAGAAGTCCCAAGGAGCAGAAGAAGAGGTTTGCTTATTTTTGATTCTTTGTCCTTTTTCCCAAAAAAATTTGTCCAGAATTAATGATTGACGACTGCACCATTCATAATGTAGGCACATTTACCAACATTTTTTATATTTGCTATAGCCCTCCATTCCATTTCCGACAACATTTTTGGGTTAAGCAGTTTATTTTTTTAATCCTTTGCTCTCAAAAAAAAAAAAAAAAAGAAATGTCAAACATTTTTCTTGATGTTCATTATGCAGGTGCATTTCCCTATATTTTACTGTGGCTGTTGCGATTCATGCCTTTTCCCACATTATTTTTGATGGAAGGGGTTTTGTTCCCACTGGATGTAGGCCAGGTGTTTTTTTTGCAACGCTGGAATTTTATTTGCAAGCAAAAAGGTGGGCACAACAGGATGGTGACATGAGGATTGATTCGATGTGTTTAACGGCAGTGTTCTGTCGACATTTTCTTTTCGTTGCATTTAAGTTCCGTGCTGTCACTGATCTATTAACATGAGAAGTTTTTGAAGAGGCACCTGTGATCCCAGGAGAAGAGAAAGGTTGTTCTTGTTAACAATCAACGGCACATCGGACCTCGGCGTGTGCAACTCTTGTCTTTTTCTGAAATCCAAAGAGGCAATGGCAGGATTGCAACCTTTTTGCAATATCAAATCCTCGTCAATTTCATTGTCGTAATTCGAGACAAAAAGAGACCCCACTTCGGAACAATGGGTGCTTGTGGTTGTTGCGTGAGAAGGATGGAAATTATTTGTTTTTGTTATGATGGAGAAGAGAGCCTCTAGATATTTGATTAAAGTTGCACTCAAGAGGTAACGATCATAAATTTTTTCCGGATCACCTTCAGTGTAAAATCTTGTTTCTAACCCCACTCGACTTGTACATTTCTTGAGCTCTTATGAACATCAGTCCTATCCTACTTGCCTGAATTTCCTTTCAGGATGTACCTGAACAACCTGATCCAGCCCTAAACAAGGAAAACAGTCCTCCACAAGCCCTCAGCCAGCATTCTTCCCAGAACCTTATCCGAAAGCTAAAAGCCATTGATCTTACCTCCAGATCCCACCTATCTCCTAATTTTCCTGACAACACTTCAAACCATCCCACAAACTCCCAGCATCGCCTTGCAACACCAGTTTCCAAGGACATACCTCATGTTAGTCCTGGATTGCCAAGTTAGTTCCTTCCTGCCTACCTATCCCTTTTTCCTGTCCCTTTTTCCTGTTCCGAGTGTATTTTTTTTTATTATTTTTTGTCATAAACACAGGCTTGGGCTTTTAGAATTTATTACCGTTCTTTCCATTTATTGCAATGACCCATTGTCCAAATGTGGACACCAAAATCACCTGCAAAATAACAATGGAAATGAACTAGGTACATAAATAATCAATAATAATGCCCATTGACAGCTTGCTGTTATGACAAAAAATAATAAACAAAAATACACTCGGAACAGGAAAAAGGGACAGGAAAAAGGGATATCTTGGTTGGCAGGAAGGAACTAACTTGGCAATCCAGGACTAACATAAGGTATGTCCTTGGAAACTGGCGTTGCAAGGCGATGCTGGGAGTTTGCGGGATGGTTGGAATTGTTGTCAGGAAAATTAGGAGATAGGTGGGATCTGGAGGTAAGATCAATGGCTTTTAGCTTTCGGATAAGGTTCTGGGAAGAATGCTGGCTGAGGGCTTGCGGAGGACTGTTTTCCTTGTTTAGGGCTGGATCAGGTTGTTCAGGTACATCCTGGAAGGAAATTCAGGAAAGTAGGATAGGACCGATGTTCTTAAGAGATCAGGAAATGTACAAGTCGAGTGGGGTTAGAAAAAGATTTTACACTGAAGGTGATCCAGAAAAATAATGATCGTTACCTCTTGAGTACAACTTTAATCAAATATCTAGAGGCTCTCTCCTCCATCATAACCATGTACAAATAATTTCCATCCTTCTCACGCAACAACCACAAGCACCCATTGTTCCAAAGTGGGGTCTCTTTTTTGTCTCTTGAATTACATGAAATTGGCGAGGATTTGATATTGCAAAAAGGTTGCAATCCTACCATTGCCTCTTTGGATTTTAGAAAAGATAAGAGTTGCACAAGCCAAGGTCCAATGCGCTGGTGAATGCTGACAAGAACAATGTTTCTCTTCTGCTGGGATCATCACAGGTGCCTGTTCATAAACTTCTCATGTTGATAGATCAGTGACAGCACGGAACTTAAATGCAACGAAAAGAAAATGTCGACAGAACACTGCCATTAAACACAACGAATCAATCCTCATGTCACCATCCTGTTGTGCCCACCTTTTTGCTTGCAAATAGAATTCCAGCGTTTCAAAAAAAACACCTGGCCTACATCCAGTGGGAACAAAACCCCTTACATCAAAAATGATGTGGGAAAAGGCATGAATCGCAACAGCCACAGTAAAATATAGGGAAATGCACCTGCATAATGAACATCAAGAAAAATGTTTGACATTTCTTTTTTTTTTTTTTTTTGAGAGCAAAGGATTAAAAAAATAAACTGCTTAACCCAAAAATGTTGTCGGAAATGGAATGGAGGGCTATAGCAAATATAAAAAATGTTGGTAAATGTGCCTACATTATGAATGGTGCAGTCGTCAATCATTAATTCTGGACAAATTTTTTTTGGGAAAAAGGACAAAGAATCAAAAATAAGCAAACCTCTTCATCTGCTCCTTGGGACTTCTTCCCAATTATTTCCATCGGTGGACAGATAACATCACCAGACTCAAATGGCTTCCTCCCTGTCTTGATGTGCAGACTGCACGAGTGCCACGGAGTTGCAACTTTGCCAGCCGAGATAGAATACGGCTCCTCGTCAAAATCAAATCCTGCCGTCTGAGCTGGTTTGAAGCAAGGTGGTTCATAATCTGCTGGAGTAACTAAAACAGAGAACCGGTCACAAAATGACGGCAATGGTCGGCAAAATGAAATGGTCCGCAAAATGAAATGATTCGTGGTTCAAAAAGGAACAATTTGAATTTGGCTGCCAGTGGGCATTTTAATAGCCTTGGCCAAATCAAACAAGTAAAGCTGCATCAGAATGAACAGATCAGGCTTGATCGTTGTCCAAAACAGATTCGTCACTTGCAACAATGTGCAAAGGCTGCACACTATACACAATACACTATCACAATAGGCAGCATTAACATGGGCATATCAGTGGCGTGCAGTCAGGGCAGGCAAGGCAGGCGCTGCCTGCCCAAGAAAAATCTCATGAATTGTGTATTTTTTATTTTCAACAAACATTTGCAAGGGCAAAACGTGACCACAGAAGTCAACAAATGTGAGCCACAATCGAGAAAGGCACACTCTGTTGTCTGCTCACTGCTGGTATCTGCTGAACAATGTCTTGATTGGGAACTCCCTTCTTTCCCGATGCCAACAACCACAGAAGTTGCCCAACCCACCCTCTTTCTCGCTGGTCTTCCAGAATCCAGACGCAAGCTGATCCTCTGCTCCGTTGGCTTATGAGATTCAGAAGAGGCACCGAATATTTT
>JASGXE010013067.1:0-12868 GCA_030068105.1 Sinentomon sp. SZTP_YWyxl
GATGTTGAAATTAGCTGGAATTCCCAACAACCAATCAGAGACGCGTATGCGGAAGTGGATTGGGGAAAAAATGTGCTTCCGACCCAAACTGATTTGGAAATTTTTCCCTTCTTTGCAGACGACGCTGAGCGGCGTGGCGCATTCAAACGTCAAAACAAAAATGACCCAATGAAAATTGATCATCCACCATGTTCGTCTGTTTCAGAATATGATTGGGCATTAGCAGGGATTCTCTTTTAAGAGTGTTTCTGCAACCCTGCAGACAATTTCCCGCTTCACTTTCATCGCGTTTCCCGTCGTCCAGAGAAAGCCGGATTCTGAGAATCGTGAAATTTCAGCACCATTCAACGAAATCGGTAATCTTGCCAGCCAATTTGAACTTGAAATTTTCCGACGGATTATTCGGAGAATGTACAGACACGTTATGGAGGTGCCAAATTTTGCTTGACCTCCACAGAGTTTTTGAGCATCTTAAATTCTCGGCAAGGCTAATCGTATGCTGTACCTAGTGAGGAGGACTCTAAAGCATGGAACGAGTGACACCAAATCCGCCGCATATTTTTCCCTTGTTAGACCACTTCTCGAGTATTCTTCGGCTGTTTGGGACCCTTTTAAGCTGTGCGAAGTTGAAGCCGTAGAAGCCATCCAGAGGAAAGCGGCGAGATTTGTAACTAATCGATTTGCAAGATTTGATAGCCCCTCCGCTATGATTAAAGACCTAGGATGGTGTTCTCTTGCTGGAAGACGCAAATGCTCGAGGCTTGCCTTGCTCTCTCACATCTATTCTAGTTCATGTTCTTTCCTAACTGACTTGAGATCTTCTATACAGCCTCCAAATTATACTTCTCGATGGGACCATAGAATGAAAATCCAGCAAATAAGCTGTAACAAGGATGTATTCCATTATTCTTTTACTCCTCGCACTATCCGTGACTGGAATTCCCTGCCTCGGGACTTAATGAGTGAATTATACCATTCCGGTAAAGCATCATCCAAGGCCTGGTTTCAAAAGAACCTGTATTCATGTTAAGGCATTGTTTGTTGCTCACATTTTGTCATTCAAGCTGATTCATTGATCTAACAAATTCCCAGGATTTCATTCCCATCGTTTACTTTTACGTTCACTTCATTTGCCTCATGCTTTTCGTATCGATTTTCATGCATTATGAAACTTTGACTGTTCTATATACTCGAAGGTTAACCATTCTGCTTTTTTAGATCTCATCTTCTTTTCGTTTCAGGTCTTAATTTATTCTTCATTTCAGGTTTAATTTTGTTTTATTTTTGTCGTTCCAGGTTTTATTTTCTTTTGTCCATTTCAGGCTCGGATGCAGTTTTGACTTTTCCTGAACGTTTAACCTTTTGTGCATGACTGCATGTTAAAAAAAAAACAAAAAAACAAATTAGATACATATAGATAGTTAGATAAGACAAGATAGACATAAGCAAAGTTTTCTGCACTTGGTGGCAGAGAGTGTGTCACAAGTTGTGAGTGTTATGTTAATGTTATTGTGTTAAGAGTCGGACAATGGCCGACAGGTTGAGGTAAAATGGTTGAGGTAATGGCTTTCAGCCAGAGTGGCCCTCCTCGCCGAGCCACCGGCCGTATGGCTGTCAGCTCAGATGGCGGTTGATGATGATGATGATGATGAAATTTTGTGGAGTTAGGTTTTTGCAAACTCTCAACGTTCACAATTTTTGCATGCAGGGATGGCACAGCAATTCGCCGTCACCAACTGCATTCCGCGAGCACGTGCCATCATAGCCAATGGGCCTGTCAACCAAAATTGCCACTGGTCATTTTGCGTTTGAATTTGTTTCGGCAGGGTCGGTCAACGGGGTCGGATGAAGCACTGTTCACATCCGATGGCGCGTTCACATTGGAAACATTTTCCATTCAACAATGTGTGCCTTTGGAATTGTGTCCCATCCCACAAGTCTTCATGGCGATGTCGCTTGCAACGAATTCAACAAATTGTTTGCGTCATTTTGTCCTGCATTCTCACCTTTGACGCTACAAACTCGCGAATAAAACTCGATGTAAGAGAAGGGAAGGAACAATTTCACCTGTTCCGACTGTTAAAGAAACAGTGTTGCTTGATGTGTGTCCGACCAAAAATGAAATCTGCTCTTTACTCGTTGATAGTTTCCAGTTTTCCGTGGCTTTAACTTGCCGGAAATATATGGCTTGTTGCAGCTGTATATCGTGGCTCAGCAGGTAACCTGTCAGAACTGTCTGCAGCCAAAAGGGAATGCGACGTTGCCAGTTCAGCGCGCTTGGTGCCTGTCAAGCGCCCAGCTGGGCAGAGCAGGTTTTTTTGTAATGTTAACATCCCTGCGGTTTGTCTCTGCATATCCCGTTCAATCTATCTTTCCATCTAATCTCTTGCTCGCCCTTTCTATTCTTTACGAGTATGCCTGTTCCAATTGGAAGTACAGTCAGTTGCAATATAAAGCGAACATCCGAAGGCTGAGCTCCAGGCTGCAAGAGAACAGGTTGAGCGTTCCTCTCTGCTTGCGAGAAAAAATCAGCGACAGACCGAGAGAGACACCGAAGAGAGCCATGGATGCATGGGACTGCCAGAAGAGAAACGAGAACAATTGAGGAGCGTGTTGTTCGCCGGTCCTGATCGGAGGAGTGCTCACAAAAAATGCAATGGTTTCAAAAGTTTTTAACGGATTTGCAACATTTTGGCATGCGCTGAAAGCTGAGAAAATTCACTTTCACTCTGGCCAACCAAATCTTGCCCAGTAGGGACCCAAATATATTCCTTTTCGTGGATTCAAGAACGCGCTGGTGGTCCAAGTAAAAATTGAATACTCGGAATAAAATTGAATACTCGGACTGGACTGGCCTTCCGAGGCCACAAATCGAGAATGAAGGCAAAGAATTTCCGCATTTGAAACTTCAGTATAGAAAGCAAGGAACACTTGAAAATGAGAATGAGACGGCCTTTATTCACCCTTTTAAGTCAGAATTGGCAGTGTGGACACGCATTTCAGACACGGACACCTCTTTTACTCAGATCACTCATGACAGCCTGAGATTCTCCGACCACGACCGCGCAGCTGGCAAAATTCTCAATTCAAAATTGGCTCTCTGCTCCGGATGCTGATGCCAAGCTGGATGTGGGCTGAGCAAAATCTGCACAATTTCGAGAAGCAATGACACTGTTTGTGGATGAGATGGATCTTTTTCCCGCACGTTTGGCTTTGCTGGTTTCAGTAACGGATGGCTGAGACAAGTTGGTAATGTTCCTGCTTGGAACAGCATTCGGCTTCAAGAATTTTCTGGGCTTTCCTGTGAGCTCGCCGATGGGAACTTCTCTGGAGAGATGGGTCCGACTCTGAAAAACATTCCGAAGAAACTGTTGTGTTCCTGAAGTTTACTTTGTCGGCACGGCGATAGTGAACCAGTCACTACTGACGAACTTGCAAGTTTGATGGAAAGCGAAAGTATGAATATTTCCCCCTTTCGTTGTTCGATTTTGTGGGCCCTTCGTGCCCACTGGCCCGATTCGTGCAAACATGACTAGGCACATGGGGCCTTAGCCCAAAAAACTGGGATTGCCACCGGCGCAACACGAATGGCGCAGACACCGGCGCAGACACCGGCGCAACACGAATGTGCCATCCACTTCACCACAACGCCATATCACACAGATGGGAACTTCCCTTGGAATGGGGAACGCACCCCGGTTCGAATGTACTTTGGTCCGAGTGGCGTTTAATCCGAAATTTCGAACTCGAAAACATTCGAGCTTGAATGTGCAAAGTGCAACTGGCCTGGCCCGAATGCTTGGGCCAGGCCAGTTGACAATGCCATCGCAGTTCGAATTTTGAATGGGCTCATTTGGGCTTGACATTTTTCGTTGATCATTATTTTCGTTTCGGGTCAACACCTTGACACCCCTCCCATTTTTCAAAATGATTGGGCCAGGTCAGTTGATTATGCCATCGGTTCATACTTTGAATGGGGTCATTGGGCTTGGCATTTTTTCGCTTGGGCTCAACCCCTTGTCCCCTAAATTTTCTCTCAATGGCGCCTCCGCCAACCTGGGCACTGAAAAAATCTTTGGAAAGACCATTCCAGTTCGAAGAGTCACAAATAAATGACATCACAAACTTCAGAGCAACAGGACAACGACACAACAGCTCCGCGCTCTTCTGTTCATGCAGGCCGCTTGTCTCTCGGGAGTCGAGATGCATCACGGACTCTCTCACCGAACGTCTCGTCTCTCTTGGTGTTCATTTCTGCTGCTCCGCAGCGCAACAATGGCTGAGCGCACAACCATATCTCCTAAAGCCAGGGCTGAGCTGAGGAGAGAAAGGAAATTTTGGCAAATTCCAAATCAAACCAGATCAAAAAGACTTTATTTCAAAGAAATGAGCGACTGTTAGCATGCTGATACTCTTACAGGCAACTTATGTACATTTTCATATAAAAAGGAAAGAATGACAAAAAATTCAAGCACAATAAGAAAAACCAATGACATTCAAACATCAGCAGCCCTTTCAATGCGATGAACGGTCGTTTCCGTGTGACATTGGATCGGGAGAGGGATCAATACATGAGAACAGCTTCCAAATGATCATTTCCACACAAATGTTTCAGGATTGGTCAACATGGTCAGGTTCATCAAAAAACTGCAATTGGATTGTCTTTATTTTTTTATCGAGGACAGTTTATTGGCTTCACATAAATTGCATGGAAACCAAATAAAATTTGAACGGATCCCATATATGAATTGCGTCGTTTGAAATTCTGTGGGAAATGAGTACCTACCGCCCTGACTGTGGGGATGTTGGGAGTACAAGGGATACATGTGCGGCTATTTTTTGTAGGAGCGTGTTGGCAGGAAAATAACTTCTGGTAAAATTCCCGCGAAAAAAGCGAGTATACCACCACTTCCAATTTCCCAATCCAATTCCTATTGCCCCTTGCAAAATCACACTCGTTCTTGCCGAACCACCGGCCGCATGGCTGTCTGTTCAGAATATGGCAATCGTGATGATCTGATTGAATTTGTGCCATTTTATGAATGTTCCCAGAATCCCCTTTATTTGCATCACTTTATGCAGCAAATTTTTCCGTTTTCTCCCTTGGTGCACCGTCCAAGCTATCATGAGCTTTGCAAATGTCTGTACGCGTCAGGAAAACCTGTCATTTCCGTCTCTCCCTGCGTCATGCGTCTAGCCGTTCCCTCCCCTCCCCTACCCTATGGCCGCCAATTGTCTCTCCGTCCGTCCTCTCTGCTGTTGCTGTCATTGTGTCAAGGCTTCTTTAACCCCCTTTCTTTGCTGCTCACCGTGGCGCCTGTCACAATCCAAAATGAATTGACAGCCGCGGTCGCATTGCAGTTCTTTGGTTCTTTCAGCTCTGAATTAAGCCGACTGTACACTTGCACCACTGGTGATGGAATTGTTTCACTCTCCAACACATTCACATCTGCCAATCTATCACGTACAACTATTTTTTTTTGGTTTGAGTTTTCATCACAATTGGACATCCTGAAAATTGCGACAAAACAAAAGTAGTTGTAAAAAAGCAAGGGAACCATTGGCAATAACTCATTTGTTATATTTTCACCCCAATGCAATATGCGGACAGCGAGCAATGGGGGGTGAGGGTTCGGGGTTTAGTCACTTTTCGTTTTGTCTTTTCAAGAATGAATGAATGAATGAATAACTGAATCAGTGAGAATCAAAATGTCATATGTCCACAAATCACAATTTTACTGTGTTTGTATTTCAGGTGATCTCCCTTATCATACGCAGCACAAAGTTGCCTACAAAGTACCTGCGATTATGTTGTCACGTAATTCGATCACAAAAATAATTACTTCAATCTTATCGGCACAGAAAGATGACAATGAAATACTATCAGCAGAAATTAATAGACCGATGCCAGGAATCAAATCGCAGCTGCGCCTTCGCAGATTTAACAAATGGCCCACCGAGTCCCACCGAGAACTATGAAAGTCTCAAAAGAACTGATGGCCTACGCCGGAGAATAGGCACTGATACCGGATGCTGAAGGATCTTGGGAGGGAATTCCAATCAGGCAATCACCAATAGCTTGCCCGCAAGAAAGGACGATTTGCTAAAATTTCTCTCAAAATAAAGCGGTCTCACTTCGCATTATCCTGAACATGTCTCGTTCCGGATCACCCCACACCAAATGCAGCATATTGTTTCACGAAAAGAACTGTAATTGCAGAACAATTCGCCTCTGTTCGGAGACCATTGGCGGGCGGTGTATAAAGCCTATAGGTATTGCCTTTTCGAATCAGCATACATTTCTTAAGCCCTTGGCAAGCATCCATGGGGCTCACTCATCTGAGAAGCTGTATAAGATGAAAATGCTCCTTCAGGATCTGGGCCAACAAGGGCTGCAGAGAGGAGCCTTGGAATGCCAGCAGTTTCTCCAAAAGCTACTGCATAAAAATTCACTGCGACCGTTTCTGCCATAAATAAGTGGAGCTGTTCCAGCGGCATGGACCATAAATCAGAGAGGTCCCATGCCCTACAGCCGCGGCACTGGGCCGGCCATCCTCCAGCCGCTTACCCTGCGTCAGGCTAAACAGGGTGTCGTGAACGCCACTTGCATCCATCCGTTGAATGCAGAGCGGAGTTGGGCTACGATCATGGGGCATTGTATCTCCTTGCGAGCCCAAGTTGCACAAGAAGGTTCAAGCCGAGCCACCGGCCGAATGGCTGTCAGCTCAAGATGACAAATGAAGAAAGGGAGAAGAATGTTGTACGTCGCAAGGCCTCCTTCTTGGAGTGTTTGGGGGTGCAAGTGTCTTCATCCCAGATGACGTGCGGCAGAATGACAAAGGGCAACTGCCATCATGTGAATTTTGTGACCTTGGTGAAACCCTGTATAGCCTGGGGAATGCGGCCCAAACAGCCTGGCGTTCAGCTTTGACAGATGGGCTTTTCTTGTTATTCAGTTTCTTTATTTCTCGCTGGTTCGGGTTGAGATTTATATTTCTGCTATGTGTATATACGCTCTTTTTCCTCAGACGCTATGGCCTCTATCTTATTAGCTTATTGTACCTACTGTGACTGTGGGACAGAGAAACGGAGGATACGTAGCCTAGTGAAATGAATAGCCTTGGCGTTGTTTGTTCCCTGAGTGGAGGCAGGAACGAACAATGCCATGGAATCAAGCCATATCCACAGACATTCTGGCACACAAAGGAGGCCGGGAAAAAGGAGTGCCCCAGGAACTTAGCGAGTTGTTCTCGGGATGCTGTCGGGAAAGAACTGTGGGTCTGTTGTTGAAGCATTCGCGGGGAAAGGAGGCAAATTTATGACCGACCCCGAATGTTTGTAATTTCTTTTTTATCTCAACGCCGGTTATTCTGACTTTTCAATTTGGGAAAGCGCTGCCCTGCACGTGTCTCTTGTCATACCCACTCTTAAAACCTTCGCTTTCATTCCCTAACATTTTAGGGCCACATATTTCTCCTCAGAAAAATCAGCTCATGATGGAGCAATACGACACTGTTTCCAGAGGGCTCAAATTCACGGTCACCATGAGACTTTTTCAATTTGCAATTAAATATCAGCCAAAATCGAAGTGAGAAACTCCTCTCAATCTGTGAAAATTTGGCACATCTTGTTTTTTGATGAAACAGTTCGGTCAATGAGCAGCACATCACTCGGATTTGCAGCTTCAAAAACGACATTCAACACAGTGCCAAAAAATATTGGCATGTTTTGGCCTCATACTCGAGCGGACCTGCTCGTTTGGTCCAATGATCGATTGGGCCAAGATGGAAAATTTCTTTCTTGCGACAAAATTTCATTCTTGCCACATTGTCCTTGTTCTGAACATCTATGAAAGAAATCCGGCGCGACCCGGGATTGGCTTCTGAGACATCAACCGGCAAAACAAAAGAAATGCGCGCAGGTCAATTTCACATTTTCTCTTGAATATTCGCCCCGAGGATCCCTCCAAAAACGTTGGAAATTGCTGAAAGTCGGGTTTCCGAATTGCCAAAAGGCAAAAATGAAAAGGGAATGGCAGGCGAAATGAAGTTAACCCGTCCTCGTCCGAGTTTGATTTCGCCAACGGTTCTTGTCAGAGGGTTTTTCTCAGTGACGTGTCTACGCACCTCCTTGGTTTTTCTCGTGATCACTGGACCCCTGTTCGATTTTATATTTTGCAGCTATTTTATTTGGCGTGGATGGCGTCTCCGATTTTGAGACAAATTGGTCTGACAGGCAAAAAACCAGACTTCTGCCTTCCATAAAGAAGTTTGACGAAATTGTTTTGACAACATAATCCCGGGTATTATATTAATCCGGATCGGCGGCAGTGGCGGCAGGCTGCCGCAGCTATGTGTGTGAAGTTGGCCCACCACCTACAGCCCACCGTAACCAAATAGGGCGAAATGGATGGTGCCCGAGCGGTGCCGGCTGGTGCCAAAATTTTAGCCATGGTGCCCAAACCGTTTGGGCTACAGGGTCTCCCAAATAGGTGGTGGGCCAACTTCACTGTGAAGTGGGACCACCACCCAAACTTTTTTCAGCCTGCCGCAACCAAATAGGGCGAAATGGATGGTGCCCGAGTGGTGCCGGCTGGTGCCAAAATTTTAACCATGGTGCCCAAACCGTTTGGGCTACAGGGTCTCCCAAATATGTGGTGGGCCAACTTCACTGTGAAGTTGGCCCACCACCCAAACTTTTTTCAGCCCACCGCAACCAAATAGGGCGAAGTGGATGGTGCCCGAGTGGTGCCGGCTGGTGCCAAAATTTTAGCCATGGTGCCCAAACCGTTTGGGCTGCAGGGCCTCCCAAATGTGTGGTGGGCCAACTTCACTGTGAAGTTGGCCCACCACCCAAACTTTTTTCAGCCCGCCGCAACCAAATAGGGCGAAATGGATGGTGCCCGAGTGGTGCCGGCTGGTGCCAAAATTTTAGCCATGGTGCCCAAACCGTTTGGGCTACAGGGTTTCCCAAATATGTGGTGGGCCAACTTCACTGTGAAGTTGGCCCACCACCCAAACTTTTTTCAGCCCACCGCAACCAAATAGGGCGAAGTGGATGGTGCCCGAGTGGTGCCGGCTGGTGCCAAAATTTTAGCCATGGTGCCCAAACCGTTTGGGCTACAGGGTTTCCCAAATAGGTGGTGGGCCAACTTCACTGTGAAGTTGGCCCACCACCCAAACTTTTTTCAGCCCGCCGCAACCAAATAGGGCGAAATGGATGGTGCCCGAGTGGTGCCGGCTGGTGCCAAAATTTTAGCCATGGTGCCCAAACCGTTTGGGCTGCAGGGCCTCCCAAATGTGTGGTGGGCCAACTTCACTGTGAAGTTGGCCCACCACCCAAACTTTTTTCAGCCCGCCGCAACCAAATAGGGCGAAATGGATGGAGCCCGAGTGGTGCCTGCTGGTGCCAAAATTTTAGCCATGGTGCCCAAACCGTTTGGGCCTTGTCTTTCGTCTTTCACCTTGTCTTTGTCACCATGTCTTTCACCTTGTCTTTCGACCTTCCCAAAATTAGACGTCATTCATGCAACCCGGGCACAACAACAGGCCCGGTTTTAGGCGTAGGCCAAGTAGGCCACGGCCTACGCCTGATTTTCCCAGGGGCGGCATTTCGGAGTGGCATTTCGGGGCGGCGTTTTGGGGCGTTTTTTTTATCTTCGGAGGGCAACATTTTGACCTCCAAACTCATGGCGATGTTCAAGCTTGTCTCTTTCTCTTTGTATATACAAACAGAAAAAAATCGTATTTCAATTCGGTCAGAACATCCCAAATTCTCTCTGCCCGCAACCTCAGACCAGATCGCACCACAACCCAGTCCAGTCAGCCAGGCGGCAGGCGCGGTCAACGCCTGCTGCAATTTTCAAAGCGGAGTTGTCTGATTATTGGTTCGTCATTCAACGACGACAAGCGCCAATCTCAGCACCTTGGGCTGGACTGGATCCGGTTAAACTTTACTTCAACTGACTACCGCAACAGCCGCAACAACCGCAACAACCGCAACAACTCTTCCCGCAACAACCGCAACAACCGCAACAACCGCAACAACAGCCGCACCAACTGCAACAACCGCAACAACCGCAACAACCGCAACAACCGCAACAACCGCAACAGCCGCAACAACCGCAACAGCCGCAACAACCGCAACAACCGTCAGAGGTGAACTATCCGGCTTTGTTGGTGTTTTTTTTTCTTATCTATTTTCATTTTGTTATTTCTCCATCATTATTTCATTCCATTTCATTGCATTTGTGTTTGTAATTTGCTATAAATGCAAACATATAAAATCACATAAAATTACACACAGAAAAAACAAGGAAAGGAAACGACCGTTTAAAAACATAACAAGAGAGCAAGAGAAAAAAGCTCATGGCAAAAATGACAATCAATGCGGAATGCCAAGAGATCGAGAAGTGATGTTGAACTCTAAAGTGCTGGAGAATTTCTAATAAACTTAGAGTCCTTGGGGAGGGTATTCCACTCACGAAGGGTTTTCGGAAAAAAGAATGAAAGTGAGCGTTTAACTTTGTCGTCGGAACAGAAAATTTGTCGGCATGGGACCGGCAACTATTAAACTGGCTCGCTCGTATTTCACATGGATACTCCAAAATATAAGCAAAGGACCCTTAAGGGTTTTTTTTTCAAAGTATAAAGGCGTCTGTGCGACCTTCCTTGAAATAGGAGTGAGAGCCCGAGGTCACCAACAATAGCCGTTATATACTGGATGTGTATAGCGGTAGTCATTCATGATGAAACGGGCAGCACTTCTCTGCACCTTTTCAAGCGCGTCAATGTGCCCAAGAAAGGGATCCAGGCACAGCACCCATATTCGAGAATAGGCAGGACAGTTGTTTTGCAGGCCATAAATTTTATACCTTTTTCTGTGTGAGACAGATTGCGTCGTATTGCTCCTAAAGCAGCCTAGGCCTTGTTAACAACAGTTCTGATATGCTCACTCCAGTTCAAGGTCCTGGACAATGTCAGCCCCAGATATTTGAAAGAGTGCACACTGCAGATAGGTGTCCCATCTAGCGAATAAGTCCATTTAGGAACTATAGTCCGTTTTCTGGAACAATAGTCACCTCCCTCCATTGACCAGGAAAAATATCCGTGCAAAGAATCCTTTCAAAAGGGAGCTCCAAATATGCAGCAATGGAAAGATTTAATTTTTTGAAGAATATCATACTGGGATGAGATCTGGGCTCACTGCTTTTCTTGCACACAATCCATGAAGACAACGAATTATTTCAAAAAATAGAAAAAATACTTTGCAACAATGTTATCAACTGACCATCCAGCTTCGCAAGCAGCAATTACCGAAAATTTTGGTTGCGAGCTTCCCGCGGTCAATGGAATATCAGTGGGACTGAAATTACCACTGAAGGCACGGACAAGAGCATTCGCCTTCCCAACTGACGATTTCAATGGACAACCGCTCTCATCAGAAAATTCCAAAACCGTGTTGAATATGGGGATTCAGCAAGAGAGTCAATATTCTTTGAAGAGTATTTTACTAAGTTCAGATACCTCCTCGGATAGGGCCCTCAAACGCGGCAAGTTGATGTCTGTTGGGAAGACGATGGCGGTCTTGTGGTGCCTTCGTTTTTTGCGAATTTATGATTTAAGCCCATAATTTGACCAGGGAAACTTCGTGTCAATCCTTCCTTTCTGTTGGGCTACGATCCAGTAAAGATGTTATGAAATTTTTTAAGAAGGTCCATTGTGCATCAACGCCTTCAGAGAAAGTGAGTGAGCGGAAAAGGTTCCAAAGTTTTCATTTGTGAGCTTTGAAAGCGACTCCCAGTCAGCCCTGTCACAGCGCTTAATGTTTTTAATCTCCCTGAATTTGATATCAGACTTGGGCCCCCTGCGAAATCCGATTGGATTTTTGAATTCATCGCACCGGCAACATGGGGAACAATAGAATCACCAAACACAAAGATTCGGCCGGCCGCCGTCTCAACTGCTGAGGGCGGCGGACGCACGGCTTGGAAAATATTTGGACACTGGTTGAAACGCCGGTGACACTGATTCACTTGTGGGCGGCACTATGTTGAAACCGGCACTACATTGAACTCATGATGTTTAATAGTGTAAAACATGAAGGGCCTTCATGTTTACCAAAACAAAATACAGAATTATCAAAAGTTAAACTCTAAAGATCGAAGCAATATCGAGAATTAACTTGACAAATGGATCTGTTCCTGATCTTTTACAGTCTCTCCTCCACAGATATTCGCAGAGTCGATCTCCAATATTGTCACGTCTGACACTTCCTCTTGTCAAACTTTTTTTTACATCTCGCCAAGTACGTTCGATATGCTGGGTATGCGCCCAAGTCAACGGATCCACAAAGTTATAGCTGTGGTTCACAGTTAAATGCTGAAAGCCAGCGGCATCGAGTCCATTGTAAGCGGCCCAACAATCGGACATTATAACCGTTCCCGCGGCTATGTTGTCCACAATAATTGGCCACAAAGCTTCTCTGTTGCGTCTGTTTTCAGGACATGGAACGATGCGGACATTTCCTGTGGTAAGATCATACATTCCGAAAATCCACGTTCCATCCACCATTCGCCCAACGTTGTATTTTCGTCTCCCGATTTTCGCTTCATCTATTTCTACGACGTGCCCAGGACCTCCGAGCTGAACACCTCTCTGATTGTCATTGATCGCTTCGATGCATACCTGTAAGTATGAAATTAAAGTCGCCGACGGTAACATGTGCTATTCTGGCAGACAGTCGACAGAGTCAGCCGTGCGACTGGTGGCTCGGTAATAACGCATCGCATCTCATCTCATTCTGACCGTGGACAGGTGTACGAGTATAGTGACGGCGTAAAAAGATTACTCATACATGTGTTTTTCCC
>JASGXE010013068.1:0-14528 GCA_030068105.1 Sinentomon sp. SZTP_YWyxl
CAGCCACTCCAGGGGGGTTTGGGGGACAGATTCCCCACAAAAGGGGTTTTTTACAAATTGCAGCTCCTCCAATTTCCAAACAGCACCACAAGGGAATATCCTGGAAAAATGCGCCGCACTCACTCAGGAAAACAAGCAAATGCTGCCAGTCAGCGAGTTTGAAGTTTCCCATGCTTTTTCACAAACTAATATTCCATGAAATCCGTTTTTCTGACAAGCGCAAAGGCAAGCCAGAGTTTATGGTGAAATGTGGTTGCACAATGGAAATAGAGCTGCGCTGGAAAATGTCAAATTGTGCAGACGCATTTGGGACTCTGAATGAGAATGAGTATGCTTTGCGGGCTTGAAGAACGCCGCCCTCCCGCGTTTTCAAAAGGGACAATCTGGCAGTTTGCGATAGAAAGCTGAAAGAACCATGATGGGCAACGGACAGTGCTGATTTGGAAATGCTCCGGAGACCGAGCCAAAGGGTCTCCGCAACGCAATTTCCACCTGACTTGGCTCCCCACGGTTTGTATGCCTGCAAACTGGCGGCGTAATGAAAGGACTCATACGATTGTCGAATGTATGAAATTGCGAATGTTCAGTTTTTGGAAGAAAATCAATGCTGCAGAAATAAAAAAAAAAAAGATGTTCAACAAGGAGATCAAAATCTGACACCTGAAATGAAATGGCCATCTGGCACTCAAACTCCGTACATCATGATGAGTTTGGCGATGCAGCTTTGCGGAACATGGGACCGTAATATGTGTCACATTTTAAGCGAAAAGTGAATAATGAAGGGCGCAGAATTTCCATCAACTCCAACCTGTTCAATGCAGCTTCAGCGTATTCCCTCTCCTCACGACTACCATCATGGCAGTAGAGAAATTCCCGTAAGAGATTGGCAAGGGAATCTGGGTCGTTCACTGCTTCAGGACATTCAAATTCAGTCCTGATGCGTCTTCGGAAACCTGTCTCATCAGACGTCAATTCGACAGTGTTCCACATGTGGAAAGTGCTCATGATGACGAAAGCTTGAACCGGGAAAGGATCACAGGAAATTGCCAGTGAAAATTCAAGATTCGCAAGTGAGAACAAGATACGTCTGAATTCGACGAACACAAACACAACAAAAATGCGAATCCGCGCCAAAACATCATGAAGTCCATTGTTGCGAAAGCCCGCTTTTCTTTTTGGAAAAATCAATAATTATTGTTGGACTGCTGCTTGGCACAGAAACGAAAGTTTTTATTGCCTTCGAAATTCACGTAAAATTGATTGCCAATTGGAGCTTAGCAGATTTTTCGTGCGATTGGGTGCTTCAAGCATGAAAAAATGCAATCTACGGTGCGTCAAGCCCGGAAGAGTACATAGTAGAGATATTACCAACATCGGAGACATTTTAAAGGTCTGTCTGATGCAGGGGCCATCTGATTTCAATAGGGCTTTCGATGCAGCTTCACGCCTTACACGAGTGTCATGATGTTTTGCGGCGCTGTTGCAATTGCTTCTAAATGGCGCCTGAGTTTACAATGAAAACCAGTGTACGAAGAATTTTGGTAAGGAGTTCCTGTGGGAATCGGGGCATATTCCGATTTGGAGTGTGGAAAAAAGCAAAATGAAGCCTATTTTCTTTGTTTGGTGCAGTGGCGTGCGGTGGGTGCCAACTGCAGGCAGGCACTTTGCCTAGCGCATTGTTTCCGAAGATGCGTTGCGCGAAGCGCAACGCCGGGGGAGGGGTTCGGGGAGGGGGTGTCCCCCTCCCCGAAAAGGGAAGAAATTTAGAAAAATGGAGCCTCAAATAGTGCTCAGATTGCTCATTTTTTTGAAAAACTGAGCATTTTTTCACAACTGCATGCATCCAGTTGAATAGCAGTACACTGTGTGGACGACATGTTTCAGTGATCAAAAAACTATAATAATGCGATGGATTTGTTTAAATTTCAAAAGAATATTGCATACGGCAAGAAAAGCCCAGATGGGGGCAGAAAGTTCAAGCCAATTTCAAGCTTATCGTATAAAAATTGACGGTTTTCAAGCATTGACAATGTTCCACTGGAAAATAAAGGCATCAGCGGACCGCAGAATTTGCAGAAAATAATCCGAATAATTCCGAACAATGTTGCGGTTCCATTTTGTTGAACATTTGAAATTGCGAAATGACTCCTGATTGGAATTTGCTCATGCATTCATTCCAAATCAAACTGCGAAACTTCGCACAAGCCAAATCCAATGTTTCCCTTTTCCGTTTCCCATTCCCCCTGAATCAACACTGGGGCCCAAATGACATTCAAAAGGTGCAGCAAACAACATGCCTTTGGCGAAGCGAGGTTTGCATTCATCGCAGGCTCGCCTGCATTCATTTTCATCGCAGCAGATGGGATGCCTGTGATCAGTGAGCCACGCGAGCAACAACGACAACAGAGCAACATGAATATTGACTCGGCAGAGATGCAGCCGGAGGCAGATTTGAAAGTGCCTCCTCAGCAATATGAACTGCTGCACTTGCGGTGGGTGAATTCACCCGGCGAGATGGAGCGGCATAGGCTTTATCGCATCCCCGCAGATCCCCGAAAGCAGGCAAAAATCTTTGGTGCCTCTTCTGAATCTCATGCGCCAAGGGAGCAGAGGATTGACTTGCGTCTGGATTCTGGAAGACCAGCGAGAAAGAGGGTGGGTAGGGCAACTTCTGTGGTTGTTGGCATCGGGAAAGAAGGGAGTTCCCAGTCAATACATCGTTCAGCAGATGCGCCCTGCAGGCAAATCAGTGTGTGCCTTTCTCGAATGTGGCTCACATTTGCAGACTGCTGTGGTCACGTTTTGCCCTTGGAAATGTTTGTTGAAAATAAAAAAATGCACAATTCATGAGATTTTTCTTGGGCAGGCAGCGCCTGCCTTGCCTGCCCTGACCGCACGCCACTGGTTTGGTGTGTTACCCCATTTTTGGGTCCCTAACATGGGGTTTGCTGGAAAAGTGTGCCGATAGTTAATCAGGTACCTGCGCCTGTTTTGAGAAATGCATAGCCATTTTGGGCACTTTTTCCATCCGACGTGTCAAAAGTCCTGATTCTCCAAAAACGGGAAAAAACGTTTGAAACAAAGAAAAAGGTCAGGTTAGTTCAGGTGTATTTTTTACTTTTTGGGAGGGCGATGCCTGTATGCAAAATTGTGAGAAGCGTTCTGCAATTCACAAATGCAGCTGACGGGCCGAACCAAAACGACAATAAAATTTTCTCGTCATTGAAATGTTAATGGCAAATTGTTGCCACGTCGGGACCACCCTCAGCACCATGTCAGCCCTCAAAATGTCACTGTGACGCCTTTGGTTTTCGGAAATGGATTTGTGTGGCTCAATTGGAACAAAAATGATCTCACAAGTTTGCTAAATCGAGAGAAAAGTGGAATTTACCCGAAAGTTTCAAAGATGCAAACCGTGTCTTCAAGTTGCTTGCCAACATTCGGAGAAAGGGTAATTTTCTCATCACGTTGCGGATCTTTTTTATTCTCACCTGCAACACTTTCGAGAATGACCAAAAATACAGTTGGTCAGATGCGAATCGACGTTCCTGTATGCAGTGGTCGTGAAAACAGAAACATACATGACAAAAATACGTTTTGAGAAGCGAATTACCGTGAGTGCCGTGAAGTGAATCTTCGGCTGCATTTAACAGTAACGTATTGTCAAATTTTTCGATCTTGGCAGAGATGTCTATGAACATTGAGAGGTGAATTTGCAATTGTGACGTGATGCACCTAGGCAGGCACAATGTACTTTCGACCTCGGGTGCAATTACGTTTGAGAAAACCCAGTGTGGTGTGTTCGGGCGCCTTGCTTTTTTTAAAATTACTTCTACCTCTGGGATGCAAACAAGTCACTTTTCCACTAGCTGTAATCGTATATTGTGCTCACGGAAGTCGAATCCAATAACTTCAAGGTGAAAAGGGGGGCACCACAAAATTACAAATTGTATTTTTTGGGAATTTTGGAACTTTCAGCCAAAAATAGGAGTATGGTTCCCTTGAAGATTGACAGGGTTGGAGTTTTGATTTTTGTGTTGGAAAAGCAGTTTTGCTTAACCATTTCCATCTAAATGGACAACTTTTTCAGTGCTTTTCAAATGCCAACTGCGAGACTTTCATAGAGATCAGCACCAGGACAAAAATTAACAAATCTGGCTCTGTGGAAAGCTTCAAATAGCACTTAGGGTTATCGGTGATTTTTGAAAACCTTTTCCAAGTTTGTCAAGGTTTGCAGACGACAGAAAGCGACACCAATGAGCTCCCCAGTGGCCGTAGACCATAAAGGTGAGGTCTGTAATAGCAGCCCCAGAAGGGATCCAAGGGATGAGAGCTTCTGGCAGAGGAGGTTTGGGATGCAGAGCCCCTCAAAGGCCATAACAATCAAACAAGAACTTGTTTTTTTTTTTCAGGTTTGAACGTTCGCCTGGGTACCCAGATTTTTGGTGTTGTCCATAAAATTTTAGCCAAACAGAAATGGTTTTTATCAGAAAACGATCAGAAATCGATTCCATGTTTGCCCTTTGAAATGCTGTTGAATGCATGAGAATTAAAATGATTTAAGTCCATTTTGTAGCGCTCAGGAAAAGTCAAAAACAAATCTTATTCCGTGGGGTGATCCAGTGTGGATTAACGCTAATCCGAGGTTGGGAAGTAAATTTTCGCCATTTTCTTCAATGGAAAAAATTTACTCCGCAACCTTGGATTAACGTTAATCCACACTGGATCACCCCACGGATTGGGTTTTGTTCTCGTTGACTCATTGGAGGTGGCTGAATACAACTACACTAAACTTGGTTTCCTTTCGTGTCGTAAACATGTGGGCTTCTTTGGAGAATGATCAGCAAATAAAATGGACTCTGTTCGTTCCTTTTCATTCTCATGCAGCAGAATGGGGAGGGCCAGAAGGCTAAAAAATTCGATCACAACAAGGTGACTTTTGTGATCCGTGTGCAAACATTTGGCAAAATCATTGCAAAAATAAAAAAGATGTGTGCCCCCTTGATAGCACACTTCCATACGAGTTCGGGACGTCAGCATTTGAGATCGTCCTCACGTTTCGGGATTACTCTGTCCCAGTAACACTCGATATGAAAGAAGTTTGTTCCGAGGACGGACTCGTGGTGAAAACGGAAGGTTAAAGTTCTGCTCAATAGCAAAAAAGGGAAAATTCATACGGCTTGATGCAGTTTCACGCCTTACATGAATGTCATGCTTTGTCACGTGGCAGATGAACCTCTCTGCACAAATAATTATGGTGGAGAGTGTTATTTTATCTTGATATACCCGAGATATCAGAACTAAAAGACAGATGCACTTTTTCGTCTGCAACCAATATCATCTCGATCCATGATCAGAATTGACCGTAAATATCGTAATCGATCGGAAACTGGAATTGATTTTTTTTCCGAACATCCTGTGAAACAACAAAGCACCACCAGATACTGAAAAACAAAGCAAACAAACAACCAAGCTGAGCCAATGAAAAATTATTTTCTCGCGTACACAAAGAACATAAATTACAGCATCAATTCTTTCATGTCCACTGAACTCGAAAGAACGGAATGATAATGGAGATGGAAAATCATTGTCTGCTCGCCCGGTTGCTGCGGTAGTAGACTGGCAAAAGCTGCAACAATAGCATTGGTATCAATGCAGATTTTTTGTTGATTTGTACCAAGCCGAAGCTGGACATATATCGCCGCATAAACCCCTCCCTTGCAGCCCAAAAGAGCTGAGGGCCAAATTAGAGAGGATAAGGAAGGAAATATTCAAGGAAAGCCTTTTACCATATCTTCTCATCTGGTGTCTGCCACATGCCGACAGCTCTGGATTATGCTCCCGACACACCAGAGTCCTTCGCCTGTGTGGAAATCACCCCAGTTTGGAACCATTTTTGAGTAATTTCTGATGAGAAACATGGATTGTATTCGACACTGGCAGAATGAGCACAGAATGACAAATAATTCTAAACAAACTCAGTATAATTATCTAGTTTTTCTGTTCCAATCCTTTAAAATAGTCTTCACTTGTGACAATGTGAACACTTTCGTTCGGCCCTTTCGCCGCTCCAATCTTCGAATCTCTCGTTCAAGAGTTTTCCTGAAAAGCTTCAAAAATTCCATGACCCTAGAGAGGCTGATTTTCTTGAAGGTAGGAGGGCATGTCAAAAGTACATACTGTTGAATGATCAGTAGAGTCTCCCTCTTTAACACGGCACATATACCATTATTCCACCCAGCTCTAGTATGAAGAAAGAAAGGCATTTGCAGGGGTGCCATGGAGCCACTGGAAAATTGCACTGCAAAGAGCAGGTTGTGGCGAAGAGTTTGTCACTTGGTGATTTTTCACGTTCGGTTTAGATCACGTATCGCTGTGGACAAATAAAAGGGAGCTAAGTGTAAGAAACTTTAATTTCTACTCCTGCGATTTTCCATTTAAAACGCATTGTTGTTCAACAACATTTTTCATTTTTCTGTTTTCACTTAGCTCCCTTTCATTTGTGCAGGGCGGTATAATGCGGCAGACCAGGGAAAAGTTTCAACCATGGGTTGCTCCAGAAATGAGGTCACAACTCCGGTCATGCTGGGTGTGGCATTGACCTAATGACTGATGAATCGGTTGCGATGTCTTCTCTGATTGTGGGCACAAGTGATGCAGTATAGAGTATGCGTAGCATAGTCATGTTATTGTGCATCCTGTTATGATATGAGCGAGTGGGAGAGAAAGGAAGTCCCTTAAAAGGTGTGAAGACCTGCCTTGAGAATTAACTGTGCTGGAATTTGGAAGGAGGGGAGATTCGCTACGTTTTCATTGCTTGCAGAGCATTTTTGTAAGAGGGTTGCATTCGGGATCCGCATTTCATCCCCATGGTTATCACCCGTTCCAGAAAGAATGCTCCTTGTGCTGCATTTCGAATGAAAATGGTCTTTCTGATGTCTCATGGACTCATTTTATCCTTATTCCAACATTTTTGGCACCCATTGAGTACTGAATTCTGTTGTGCATCTTCAAGGGTCGTTTAAGTTGCTCCGGGCCAAACCAACTCATGCCATGGGTTGACAATTTCATGTGTTGTCACCTTGTTTCTGCACGTTTTCAAATTCAAGTGCAAATAGTTCAGTTTTGATCTTTACAAAAAGGAATCTTTTGTGACCATTCCAACAAGCATTTTGAAAACATCTCGAATGCGCATTCTGAATCGATTATCCTACTGGCTCAGATTTTTGCCACTGCTCTCCAACTTTAATGAATAACATTTGCAGGGCTATCCAGAATCAGACACCCATTTGCCCCCAAATCATCACCATGGATCACAATGAATCACACCATGCTTTTGGAAATCCAGGAAATTGAGAATTCTGCGAGATGAGTCTCTAAATGTAAATATTTCCATTGAACTAACGCTTGAGCACCACATCACAAATGTTTCAAAATGCTCGCTCAGGATGTCCCAAAACATTCCTTACGTGTAAATATGGAAACTGAACTTCTTGCATGAAAATTTGGCACATCTGCCTGTGAAAACATGCAGAAATAAGGGACGACACATGAAATTATCACATCACGAAGTTTATTTGGATTACAGCAACTTGAATAGACTTAAAACTTAATCTCAAAACAACTCGAAATGTTTTCATGATTTTTGGTTAAATCTAAAAAACGGACTTTTCAAAGAGCTCGATTGTTCATACTTTGGACAGAGTAAGCTAAAAAACTTTTCCGAACGCTCAGAAATGCATAAAAAGTACATCAAATGTTTTGGCCATGTCACCATATCCAAAAAACCAGTAGACCTAGAAATTCGAAATTTTATATGGAAGCACTTCGAAATGCGTCCTAAGTGTGTACCATCTGTGAATAATTAACATCCATTCTCATGTGTTTCTGGATACCTTGCATGATATTTGTAGATTCACACCAGCACGTGTTCCACATCTAGTGATCATGCAAACTTAAGGGGGGGGGGGAACCTTCGCGCAAAACTTTTTTGTTTGTTAACCGATTTTCTTCAAATTTTCTACACCGTTTGGGGTCATTTCAACTAAGAAATGTGCAAAATTTCACACCCCTAGTGTCATATAAAATGGCCGCAACCCCGTTGCGGCCTTTTATATGCAAAAAGAAGGCGAGAGGGCGAAACTTTTGATCGCTGCAGCACCTAAACCGTTGAAGCCAGTGACCTCCAGTTTGCACCAATGTGACCAAAATTGATCCAGGATTTGGCTAGAAAGGTCAACAACCCAACACCTCCTTCTCTTTTGCACCAGAATCAAATTTATGCTCATCGCGTCAAAAAGCGGTAAATTTTTACTGCCATAATTTTAAAAAGCCTTTACATCTTGGAAATACCATAAAAATAGTCCAATTTTGACCATTCTAGCCAATTTGGGATACTTTTTTTTACATAAGTATGCAAATTGTTAACCTTCTGTGTTGTTCCCAAGCTGAGATATAGCATTCAAAAGTTTGCCGAACATGAAAAATCTTAGATCCGAGCAAATCAAAGATAGATTAACGGAATAGCGTAAAAATGCATTGAGATGCCTACGCATTTGGGTCCGTAACTTCTAAACTACATAGAATTTCAAAAAACCGTTTGCACCACTGGAATCAGCAGATTTTCATGCATAAACCCACCTAAAAATCCAAAAACGTCATTTTTAACCATTTTTCGACTATCCGAAGGTTTCAAATACAAAACAACACTTTTAAGAAATAGCCAAATGTTGGAAGCACTTCTTATTTTATTTTTTTATAAAAACAAAAGTAATTTTATAACAATCAAAAACAAGATTGCTGTTATGTAGCAGACTTCGTGTTCTTTTTCCTCCAGTATTCTTTTCGTCTGAATTTTTTTGGATTTATCCCGTAAGCCTGGAGCCGCTCATTCGAAACATAATCCTCTGCATCGAAGTTGGCTTTCCGTTTCGTTTTCTTTTTCTCGTGGAGTTCGTTAGTTTTCTTCCCCGTCTTTGACCTCGTTGGCGCAGCTACACCACCACAAACCGGTGACATCTTCTCATCACCAATTTGGCACACGGCAGATTGAATTTTCTGCTTAGCATTCCAACTTTTTGATTTCGAGGTTTTATTTTTAGGTGATGTGATGACATCTTGTTTGACAATGGATGAAGATGGCTTCGTCAACGACCGACCTGGTTCACCAGCGAATTTTTCCAACCGACAATCATTGGTTGTGTTGGTGTCATTGATGTCACCGACAACACTGGTGGAGTCATTGGCCGCCTGCTTATTTTCATCAAACTGTTGCTTGGCACCTTTCTTTTTCTTCTTCTTCTTTTTGGAGGTCGTTTGTTGTTTTTGTTGCTGGTCAGATTGTGATTCGTCATCTTCGTAATCGCTGAAGGAGAAAAAAAGATAAAACAATATGCTAAAACAACACACCCAAATTTTGTCTGTCCACCATCTGTTTTACAAACACTGTTAGTAATTACCCGAATTGAGTCCATTTTCGGATTGACTGAGCATATTCGGAGATGACATTTCGACCACCTGGTCAGGAGTCTTTTCAAGTCAAACAACGCGATGTTCTGTGCAGCTGGTGATGTGCCACTGTGCAGTTCAGACGTGTCACAGTTGAATTACTCCAGACCATGGGTCGAAACGTCATCTTCGAATACGTTGTCGATCTGAAGATTGCCTCAATTCTTGTAATTACTGACAACACACCCATCAAATAACTGGAAATCCAACTGCGAGACAACAAACGCACTCCGCAGAGAGTATAATCGTAATGGAATTAATGTACCCATCATGTGTTTTTCCAATTATTTCTTATTATTTTTATGCCAGAGGTAGAAATTAAAGTGCTAGGTTGCATCAAAGCTTTCTAGAGGTGTCAGATTTTAACCTCGGTTGAAAAGAGGACCTTTAATTTCTATGGCATCCAGTTATTGTCAAAATCCATTTGCAATTTCTGATTTCTGTTATGCTTATGCTGTTATGCTTATGTTTCCACGACTACCTATGTAATTGCAAATGGCACACAATTTCACGTTTGAATACACCGATCACAACGAATGGAAGGACAAAAGAATGTTTCACATCCACTTGTGGGAGTATATATGGCTGCAGGAGAACTGACGTCATCAATGTGGGGGGATGGTCTGGTTTTAAGGAATTCCTTTTTCCGCCAACCTACTTTGGCAGACATGATCACGACTTTAAGCTTACACCGGGTAAATCAAATAAGGATGTCGGTTTATATTCGTTGGCTGTTCGGACAACCAATGAGTGGAATTCATTTCCTGTTGAGGTTTTTGGTGGGCAACGTGACATTGGTGCTGCAACTTTTAAGCGAAACCTTGTGCAATGGTTTTCTGGCAAACTGTGCACATCATTCCATACTCATAAACTGTGCTGATTTGCGCCGGAGTTCTCTCCATGCAAATTAAACTAAATTTTATTATTATTATTATAATGCCTTCTCAAGTTCAGTCATTCGTTAACGGGCGTGCGATACCCCCGAAACATCATGCCTCAAATTGATACGGAGATTTCATTTAATTTCTGTGCAAAAAATACACAAAGCTTCAAGACCAACACTACGCATGAACTCGTTTGACCTGAGTTGTGTTTTTTGCGGTGCGGAAAATAAGCGCTGTGATACAGGGTCGTTCAAATCAAACGCATGACCTCTGTGGACGGTGTTTGTTTTTTTATGGAGAATGCGAAGAATGCTGGACTTGCTTGTTCAGGCCTCTTGATCCACTCTGCTGGCACTTTGATGCGGGATCACGTGAAAGGCAGAAGAAACGGCACCAGACGTGGCCTCATCCGTTGCCGTTTTTCCGACGCACTTCCGAGTGACATTCTTCACAGAGAATGTTGCACGAAACTTCAGCAAAAGGTCCAAAATTGAAAAAACAGGTGGCTGGGAGTGGTCAGGGTGGTGTGCGAAAATCACCTATCATACCTTGGCCGCACTCCGGTGATTTTCTCCCATCCGGAGAACCATCTCTACACGTTCTTCGCTAGAGTAGCGCACCATCTCGACTAACCACGCAACATTCCAGGAGTACGGCCTCCGGGAGCCATGCACATAAAGGTACAGATGACCTTCACAGAATACATGAATCACCTTTGCAACGTGATCGGAATTGCAAGCAAGGAAAGTAAACTCGTCCGATGGACATTTGGAATCGTCATTTGCGCTGGTTCAGGAACACCCTGCAGTCGGACCGTCAACACCTGAACTGGATTGCGAATCGGCGCGGGTCAAGAGAGTTCACGCGTAGTGTTGGTCTTGAACCTTTCAGTATATCAGCCAATGGAGGCACTTTATGCCAAAAGACAGGCCTACCTACCTGTCATAGATGGAAGCTAGAATCTTCTTCTTGAGGTGGTAGTTTCTTGTTTTAGCCTTGTACGAATGAACATCCTTCATTTCCTCTTCCTCAGTTCTGTACTGGACAACTCTCTTCAAAGAGTTCCATTTGTTCAATTCTTGATCTTTTGCCAAAAGGATCTGTAAGAAGAAGTGAAAGGAAAAAGCAAACAGAAACAATAAAGTTGGATGCATACACAATTTGGTTTAATAGAAAACTGAAGCGAAAAGATCTGGCGAATTCTGCACTTCTAAACAATACTGATCACATCCAAAGCAAAAAGAATCATCCAGACCTTTTCAATACAGGGTGTCTACAGTCAGACAGATACAATTTTCCCTGGCTTTTTCAGGTTTTCCAGATGGAAAGTCCAAAACTTCCAGACATTTCGGGTTCTAATTGCCCTTCATCTCTCAGCATATTGTTAAAGCTAAGCCAGAAAAGTACCTGGAAATCCCAGGCCTACAACTTGGCTTTGTTTGTTTGAGATGCCCCAAGTGTGGCCTAACCTTGCATAACAATACAAAGAAGAAATTCAGTTAAGCCCTGTTCCAAGAGAAAGAGAAATTTCCAAAAATGTCCCTCGACTATGCAGAACTCTCACAAATTTCCGGACTTTTTCCAGAATTGCAAAATTCCCCAACAGTTACAGGTCTGATGGGATAAGTGGCCGTAGAAAGCTGCGAAAGGCAGGTTGGATGTTGTGCATAAGGACACCTTTAATGAGAAACGGCCCTTTCGCCCACAGTTAGAATGAGGGCTTCGCAAAGAAGGATTCACGTACTGCTAAAAAAAACAACCCACACAAATCGCTGAAACCTGTTCAACTGTCTTAATTTGATTAAACTCAACCAATTAAACTGATACCGATGGTCGACTTTGTTGAAAAAGAGAACTGCAGCAGTCGGCCTTCATCCCCAGAGGGATAACATATCAAAATTCCAGGCATCCTCGATGTCTGCGTTAAAAGTGTACCTATGAAAAAGGGCCGGGGCGCATTTTCCCAAAAAGGGCACGTCACCTGGGCACAGCCCAGTAGAGGTGGGGGTCTGGGGGCAGATCCATCCAGTAATGGAGGTCTGGGGTGAAGCCCAGCGGGTTTATAAGGGGCAGTGCACCAGGATGAGATCAGGATGCAGAGGCCCTCAGAAGCTGAAGATACCTATTTGAAATTTTGGGTTCAACTTGGGTATATTTTGGGTAAATATTGGCGTTCCAGAGGCCATATTTCCCACTAAGGACAAGACGGGGATATGCAATCGAGCCGCAGGGTTGGCATTTCTTTGTAGTGGTACTCCATACCCATATGTTGCTGCCCCTGAATATTTTTTCATGTGAAACAGAAAAAGATGGAAGAGCTGGAATATTTTTTCATGTGAAACAGAGAAAGATGGAAGAGCTGGAAGGGGAAATTTTGGCTAGAAAAAGCAAACCTTCTTCATGATATGGCGCTGCAGTCTCAACCATTTTTGTGCTGTAAAATTGAGTGCCCTTCTGCACATATCTGTAGGCCTACCGGCCTGTGATTCATTATCCATTTTGTGCACAGTGAGTGTTCATAAAATGAATGTTCATTGCATGTTGAATATCAACTCAATTTTGTTGAATTCCTTTATGATCCAGATCCAACCATATCATTCTTCCGCAAGCAATCTCAGGACACTGCTGCCGGAGCTGGCGGTGCTCGAGTGAGACGAGCGGTAACCAATTAGGGCCAGCTGGAGTATACTGGCACCAATTGGTTAGGTACCGCTCGTCGCACAGCCGGTGCACCCTAATCGATAACCAATTTTTCGGGCCTACGCTCCGGCTGGCCCAATAACTGGTTACCGCTTGCCCCGTCACTTCTAGGGCAGGCAGAGGCGGTGCACTGCTGCGCACCGACCGACTTTGTATGGTTGATGTTCAAATGCATTTCTTCAGAATGGTACTTATATGTTGTGAAAAGCACTTTTGATTTGATGGCGTCATGAAAATCAGAGAGAAGGTGAGGGAATGTGATGAGCCAGGTGAAGTGGGGATTCTTGTATATCCAGGCATTAAAGAACCCTGGAATCGGAGAGAAGGTGAGGGAACACGAAAAGCCAGGGGAAGAGGGAATTCATGCATATCCAGATACACTCATCACAGATCCAGGTGAAAGAAAAACATCCAAAAAGACTCCTTCCTTACCTCCTCAGCCGTCAACCCATAATCATTTGGTACAACCTCCCTGTACTTGAACCTGCAAGGTAGATCACCACCAATAAGGTCTTCGTAATCAAGCTTGTAGTAATCATCCAAGTAGTGGGACAAGCCACTGCTCTCGGCTAGCCTACTGAAGTCAGCCTTTCGTCCACCACCTGATCGCTTGCTTCGACCATGGTGATCATAGTCCTGTTTGGAAACAACCAAGAAAGATATACCATTCAGTGTTACATATATACCTTTTTTAGAAATTATTCATTATAATAAAAACTTAACCCCCCCCCCCAAACGAATTCTCAGTGACTGGAATTTGCGTGAAAAGGTGAAAAACACTTGTTCAACTGCCGAATTTGAACTACAAAGAAATCCAGAATGATTTAGGCCCTTGCCAGCATATCCCACAGCCTAGCGATTGGAATTTTTTCAAAAGTTTCTTCGATGGGAGGTGTGCTCTTTAGGTACACACTCGTCAGAATAACACTACTGGAGCCTGAGGCAAAGCAGCTGAACAAAATGTCAATGATTATCACAAGAATCGGGTAAAACTGATGAACAATTCATTAAAGAGCAAGAACTTGGCAACTGTTATGGCTGCACATGTGTTCTCACGATTATTCATATTTTTTGAAAAAAAAAAAAAAAACGGTTGAAACCTCCCAAATCAATTTGTCCCAAGATGCTTCTGGATTATCATACCCTTGTTGACAAACGAACTTGTTGTTCAATCGAAGTGCATGAAAAGACGAGGGGGTGACAATCCTCGTCACCATTAATTTGCACCAAAAATGCCCAAGCAACAGCAAATTAATTTCTTTTGCAAGACATTCAAACTGAAAATGCTTGAAATTTGTCAAAAATAACTTTTACAAGATCCTTGAGTTCAGTTATTTTGAGGTAATGGTGTCACTCCATGAAGGGCATCTTAAAATCTGACTGCATTGCTGCAAACACATTGTCAACAAACACAGTTGCAACATTCATGTTTTTCAG
>JASGXE010013069.1:0-12547 GCA_030068105.1 Sinentomon sp. SZTP_YWyxl
TCCGAATGCTTCATGCGCATTAAGCGCTGGAAAAAACCCAAAATCATCCACGGTCCATATACGTACTCAAGTCTCTGAAACGACTGGTGGAGGGACAGAATCACCAAACACGACGATGGAAATCTTCCTCACATTCACTTTTGCGCATTGCAGCATGACTGAGATTCAACTGCCCACGTGCAGGCATACCCCTGCATGCAGGCCATTGCAGCAGTTTGTCGCAAAGACTTGCATAAGATACACGAGAGGCATTATCAGCGTTCGCCGAGTTGGATGCACTTTTCAAACCGCTTCCACCTTGCCGCTTCTTTTCAGCGCGGATCGCCTGGCGGACTTCGTTGCCATGGAAATTTCATTGGCGTCGAAGTGACCCCTCCCACGCACGTGCGTTGACGAATGCAATGGCCTCAGCGACCAGCTGATCATGCGCATCATTGGGAGGTGATCTTTCGGCCCGCACTTCGGATTGTGGCGTTACCACATGAGTGCCGCCCAACTGCCGAAAATACAGATTGCGGCAGGTAGAGGAGAGATTTGGTATGGCGTTTTTGTTTCCAGTGGAGTCGTGCAGGAACGTGGCAGGAACGTGGCAAAATCACTTGCCACCAAGCTGGAACACTCATACAGCAATTCCACGTTCCAGACACGTTGCGGGAACGTTCCACACATTTGCTCTGCTACCCGGGAACCCTGTCATCGTCGGAAATTGCAAACCGTTTTCATTGCACCAAATTTGACATGAATCACTCTCCTCATCACTTGTCTCCTTTCTTCCACACATGGCACTTTTAAATTTGATCAGGTTGGCAAGCTTGAAAGCTAGAAAGCAAAAGACAAAACCATGGCTTCCCTGGAAGCGAACCTTTTAATCTTGTTTGTTACGAAGTTTGGTGGCTTGATCAGAACTTGAGTCCATTTCAAATGTCTGTCAAAGTCTTCTCTCATTGGCCCACGTTTAATTCCACGATCAGTTTTGACAATTTCTGCAGTTTCTTATGTCAAGTCAGTTTAAGATTTCGCAATACCTTTTCCGCTCATCATACCAAAAATCATTCATTTCCATCATTCATTCATTCTCAAAATTCGTTCGCCGGAGATTGTTCTACTTTCATGGAGAGGCATCGCCGGGTGGCCTCTGGGTGACGTTTTGTGGGTGTTAACAGGCGACACCCAGACGGCCACTTCTCATTCATTCCAAGGATTTCGCAATCGTTTCGTCCCATTTTCAGTCATTTCGTCTCGATATTTTCCGCTGATGTTTCACTATACTTCCTTCGACTTTTTACACTTTTGTCACTTTCTGGGTTTAAAAACAAAATCATTTTTCAAGTCATAATTCCCCTTTGCTTTCGAGGAAATTGTCAAAACCGATCCAAAGGTAGTCGCTCACGATTCCTCAACCGGAGCGGTTCTCCAAGAAAGATTTCCAAAAGGTTCCCCAGTTTTTCAGATAGACGAAAACGCCACACCGGTGCGAAGAGTATTGCATAGCAAAAATGAGTATCGAACGCGACAGACTTGGAAAGGAACTCTTTTAACTTTGTGAAAGTGTATTTGTAATCGCGTTATCATTATTATTGAGCTGTGAATAAACTCAGTCTTCGTTTTGGCAATTTTGCTTGTTGATTTCAACTATTTTTTACAGGTTGAACCAGTTGGTGTAGCCTCGCTCAAATGCCTTACCAATTGCAATGATGCTTGAATTTGCATCTCTACATTATTGATACCTAAACTTCTTTGGCTGCTAGAGAAACTCTAACAGACCTGGCGACATGTTCAGGAAAATTGTGGATTTCATCCCAATGCCTATAAAAATAATAATGATACCTTGACATCCAATGATATGTTGGTTGAGTTGCACATTTAATAGGTCCAGCTCGTCACCCCTGGGGTCATGCTGGGAGAAATTATTACAAGCAATTCTACTCCGCAGAAAAGTGCGATGATCCGCGCGAGTTAAACGTCAGTTCACATTTTGGACCTCTTAGATACAAAGAGCCAAGGCGATATACCTACCGCGTTGAGCATCAGAAAGCTAACGGTACTGGCATTGCTTTTTAGATCGTGTATGTTGATCTACCGTGATACGTTGCAATAAACTGATTTTTCCCCGTGGTCTATTTCCCTATAATCCACCATATAATCCAGTTAAAACTATTCCGTTGAAAGTTCCGTATGGTTTTGTTAACCAATTCAGCAAAGATCTGCAAGAACTGATTTTTTCGGTTTCAGCCACACCACCCATTCCCCAGATTGATACGGCATCAAGTTCGACCTCAACAAGCACAAATAATAACGTAAATTGTAAGTTAAGTAAACAAAAATCAAGAAAACCTACAGTGAAGAAACGAAACTCAACCCTTCTGAAGCAGCCATCAATATTTGTAAAAGGTTGTTAAAAGCTCTCAAGAGATGCGGAAAATGGAAATATTATTGCCACGGAAAATGTGATCCCACGAGGCTTCTTACGCATTCAAAAATTTTGACGTCCGGCGAGATATGTTAATTTTTATGCCCATCAGTCATATTGTGATGGCGAGGTCACCAACAGCAGCCGCAATAACACAAATACAATCCAGTTTTGACGGGGTTCATGCCGTTTCACGCATCACGCATCACGCGAAAGTCTCGTATTTTAAAGCGATTTCATTGTCATTAATCCTAAATGGCGCCTGACCACAATTATGAACACATACGTTTGAAGAATTTTGGAAAGCAGAGTATGTTTCAGATGATAAGTGGAATATCCATTGACCTATCATCGTCCACACATTGTCCTCTCTGCATAAACCGACAGTTTTGATTGGCCAAATTGAGCAAGCGAAGATGTTTATGGAGTAATATGCATTAGGAGTCTCCAAAATTCCCTCCAAAAGGGCGGCTGGAAGTTTTAAGTGTTTGAGAGATTGCCTGGCTTGATTCACTGCAATCAAAATAAGCAGCCAAGTGATGCAGATCTATTCTGATGCAGATCGACTTTTTTCAGTTCAGACCTAGTGATCAAAATGTGAGGTGTTCCATCATGTTTTTCAGTCTATCCTTGCAATTGTGGCTATGCTTTTCAACTTCTGTTCTCATGCAGATCATCTTTTTTCAGTTCTGGCCTAGTGATCAATGGTGGAACACGAAATTTCTGAGCGAACAATATTTGAACTGCGACAACTTTCTACTAAACGATAAAAGACATTCTTGTGTTATTTCCCCTAACGGGATGAATATTTTTAGAGGACGTGTTGCGCAGACGTTGTGCATCGTATATGCCCTTGGTATTTGCGATCCGAATAGCAAGATGTTTGCTATTTTGCCATACAGACCGCCTGAAATTGTATTTAGCTTGACGCAAGTAACACACACACATCACAGCACTCATCCTTAGACAAACAGTGTGTTGCCGGAGTCCTTTCATTCATTATTTTCATGCGAAATATTTTGAGAATCCGTGTGCCAACCTGAGTTAAATTTTTTGATGCGCAGGCACACATTTGTTGGAAGAAGGTCTCTGCAAACATTTACCGCAGAGAACGCGCGGAAATTATCTGGAAGAAGTTTTTGAAATGTCAGGTGTAAAATATTGCAACTTTGCAACTCTGAGTTGTTCCTGTTCTTTCCTATGGATCACATATGGTCATCCTTTATCAACAAATACGGTCAGTATCAGTCGCGACCTAGTTCCGGTCAGTTAACGCACGTTAGGCTGGGAAATCAAGCGATAATGTCCCTCCAGAATTTACCACCTTAATGTGAAGTTTCAGAGGAATTCCAACAACACTCACTTTCCCAGTACGGATATTATCAAACTGGCTAATTTATTTGCACCATTTACCAAATGTGGCAACAATAACAGCACATTCATCTCCCTGACCATCAAATTTTCTTGACACAGCCATCTAGACGGAATCCTTCTAAAAGTAGTTACACCTTTTCGATCCGGAAACACTTGTTATACTTATTACGAGTAGGCCGGAAAGCGATTTCACATCAATAACTTCAACGCATAATACAAGCTATTTCAAATTTGGCAAATACAAAAAGTCATCATAAGCGTATTTTTCAAGTCACATTTTCGTGAATTTAAAACTGAATAAATTGCTAAATGATTGCTGTTTAGCATCCTGAAACATAAACTATAAAGGTCTCAAAACAATTGCTTCGAGGATATTGCAGACATTTTCGCAGCAATTTTACAAATAGTCAACTCTATAAAAATCTTTTTAAAATCAATTGATTTAATGCCCATTATCGTTGACGTTTTATCGCATTTTTACGAAATTAATAATTCAAGTGTGCTTTTGTAGCGTCAGCTTAAAACGGAAGGGGCTACTGATAGCGTGACCAACCGGCCGTCAAACAGACGACGACTGTTTTTCGAGCTTTCTTGTATTATTGTCGTGATCCCAATTGAAAATCACTTTGTCTCTGCGGATCTTTTAAAATTCGCTAACTGCTACAAAATAGAATAAAACAACGCATTTTAATTTCAGCAACAGATGCAATGTACGTGCGAGCGGATTCGTCAGACTTTGTCACAATGTCTCCAGCATATGGCACAAAATATTGTAGGTTATTTCACGAAACGAAATTACACGCATGTGTATTTTTATTTGTTACCTATTCTTGAAATAAAAACATAAAAAATTCGAAATATCAACAGTGATAGTGAGTCAAAAGACATCTCTTCGCATGTGAAAATGTTTTCAATCCGTTGCATTTCGTTTCGGCGTTGTAAGCTATGAAACAGAGAGATGCAAGACTTCTGAATGTAAAATGAGTACCTTTATTTTTTCGCTTGTTGATTTCATCTATATTTGTTTCAGAAATTTACAGGTTGAACCAGTTGGTGTGGGTCGGGATACTTTGGTCCGAAAACCTTTGAGATCGTATGGCGCAAATGTCGCAAAATCTTCACCAAATCCAAGTGAAACTGACCAAACCTGACCTAACCTGACCTAACATAACCTATACGACACCATCCCAGCCAAACCTAACCTTTATCTTAACCTATTCTAACCTTATTTAAAGCCATTCGGGCTTTAAGTTTTTCGGTCCAGGTATGTTCCCCCGTTGGTGCAGCTTCGCAGAACTGCCTGATCTATTGCAATGATGCTTGAATTGTCATATCTTCATTATTGATTCCTAAACTTCTTTGGCTGCTAGAGAAACTCTAACAGAACCTTCTGGCGAGATGTTCAGGAAAATTGCGGATTTCAATCCCTCTGCCTACAAAATGATAATGATACCTTGACACCAATGACATGTTGGTTGAGGTCCACTAAATTTAATAGGTCCAGCCCGTCACCCCTATGGTCATGCTGGGAGAAATTATTATTGCTATTACCATTGCAATTCTCTCAGCAAAAGAGTACGATGTTTATTTTTCTATTGTAAAATAGAAAAATAGTAAAAATAGTAGACTGTTAAGATACAGGGTAACTTCATAGTCCACAAAGTAGAGTAACTAGGGCAGCTGCGGCATTGAAATCAGGTTAGCAATGTGCGTTCACGCAAGTTAAAGATAGGTACTCATTTTGGACCTCTTCGACACAAAGAGCAAGGGAGATATACCGTGTTGAGCGACAGAAAGTTAACGATTTAAAAGCATTGCGTTTTAAATGGTGTACGTTGATTTGTTGTGGTTATCTTCATATGGGCTGCACTGCTGAAAAACACCCTGTCTCAAAAACAAAATAACATGATGCAAACCTTGTAACAAAAATGAAAATCAAATTCGGGATGAAAGACACCCCTGTCAGAAGTTTAAAAATAGAGATTGAAATAAACTGATTTTTCCACGTGGTTCCAATCCAAAAAATCCAGTTCCATATAGTCCGGTTAAAGTTATTCCGTTGAAAGTACCTGTGTGTTCGCCGTTCGGTTAAATAATTCAGCATCAGTCATAACCACCCATTCAAAGTTAGGCTCATATCTTTCATAAAAAGATGTAAAATTTTCATTTGTATCCCGGGCGCATATTGTATTAATCTATACGAATCCGGCTATGTCCCGATTTGGCGCTTGGACAAAAAAGAAAAATAAAGCTAAACTAACATAACCTAACCAACCAAACCTACCCTAACCTAGCCGAACTAACCTATCCTAACCTTACCTGACCCATTTTAATTCTGTGTACAGAGTGTTTTCTTGCCTTTTTTGCGGCTCGGAACTTAGACATGCGGTTAGATGGAAAAAGTGCTCGATTCGTATAGATTAATCAAATTCGCATCCCGGGCAATCACCGACTGGAACTCTCTTCCGGCCGATGTGTTTGTCTATCCATTAACGGCGGAGAGAATGATCCGATGGAAAAACGACTTCGGTGGAAAGTTCGGTGTGAAAAACTCGATTCTCAAATGAGTTCGCATTGTTTGACGGGGGCTGTCCGCATGGAAGTCAAGAAAACCTTTCTATATTCGGTCGGAATTCACACAGAAGTAGTTTTCCACCGGGCCCTTCTCTCCACTGTTTGTGTTGCCTTTTTGAGGCAAATGTTACTTTCCTTTTTTTCGAATGACTCCGATCATTGAATTTTCCGTTGAATTTTTCCAGTTTTTGTGAATTATGAAGGACATTTCTTGTGTAAAATGTTTGAATTAGGGGAAAATATCCCTGAAATACAATACAATTACAATACAATAGTACAGCGGCAAGAAAATTATTTGTACCACATATGGTGGCTTTTCGCTCTCGAATTTTCGGGACAATCTCAATCGCATCAAAATTGGTATTCCAGCAATAATTAGATGCATGTTTTCGTGCAACAAAATCCGATTTCTTGAATCTGAAATCAACACAATTCTCCCAGTTTTCTTTGAAAGATCGAAAAACCGGCATATAGTCATGGCACGAGTAATTTTCTCGCCACTGTACACAACGTCAGGAATTGATTTTTTTTTCTTTCAGCCACACCACACATTCCCGAGAACGACATGTCATCAAGTTCGACCTCAACAAACACAAATAATGACGTAAATTGTAATTTAAGTAAACAAAAATCAAGAAAACCTACAGTGAAGAAACGAAACTCAACCCTTCTGAAGCAGCCATCAATATTTGTAAAAAGGATGTAAAAAATCTCTCAAGACACGCGGAAAATGGAAATATTGCCAACGAAATGATCCCGCGAGGCTTCTTCCGCATTCAAAAATTTCGATGTCCGGCGAGATATGTTAATTTTTATGCCCATCAGTCACATAATTGTGATGACGAGGTCAGCAACAGCAGCCTCAATAACACAAATGCAATCCAGGTTTGACGGGTTTCATGCGGTTTCACGCATCACGCGAAAGTCTCGCATTTTAAAGCGACTTTATTGTCATTAATCCTAAATGGCGCCTGACCACAATTATGAACACATACGTTTGAAGAATTTTGGAAAGCAGAGTATGTTTCAGATGATAAGTGGAATATCCATTGACCTATCATCGTCCAAACTTTGTCCTCTGCGAAAACCGACAGTTTTGATTGACCAAATTGAGGAAGCGGTGACGTTAATGGAGCAATATGCATGACGAGTCTCCAAAATGCCCTCCAAAAGGGCGGCTGGAAGTTTTAAGGGTTTGAGAGAATGCTTGTGCTTGATCCATTGCTGTCAAAATAAGCAGCCAAGTGCGCAAATGGTGGAACACGAAATTTCTGAGCAAACAACATTTAAACTGACAACTTACGAGTAAGTGATAAAAGTCTTTGTTGTGTCACCTCCGTTGACGGATGAATATTTTTTGGAAACGTGTTGCACAGAATTTGCGCTTCGTACGAGTGCATTTGATATCCGGAGAGCACGATTTTTGCTATTTTGCCATACAGACCGCCTGAAATTGTATTTAGCTTGACGCAAGTAACACACACAGAGATCACAGCACTCATCCTTAGACAAACAGTGTGTTGCCGGATTCCTTTCATTCATTATTTTCATGCGAAATATTTTGAGAATCCGTGTGCCAACCTGAGTTAATTTTTTGATGCGCAGGCACACATTTGTTGGCAGAAGGTCTCCGCAAACATTTACCAGTGAACGGACGGAAATTATCTGGAAGAAGTTTTTTTGAAATGTCAGGTGTAAAATGTTGCAACTTTGCGACTCGGTGATGTTTCTGTTCTTTCCAATGGGCATCATGGGCATCATAGGCATCATGGGCATCATGGGCATCATGGGCATCATGGGCATCATGGGCACCACTTATTAACTTCGGTGAACATCAGTCACGACTCAATTCCGGTCAGTTAACGCGCGTTAGGCTGGGAAGTCAAGCGATAACCACCTTAATGTGAAGTTTCAGAGGAATTCCAACAAACACTCACTTTCCCAGTACGGATATTATCAAGCTGGCTTACTTATTTGCACCATTTAACCAAATGTGGCGACAATAACAGCATATTCATCTCACTGACCATCAAATTTTCTTGACACAGCCATCTGGACGGAATCCTTATAAAGAAGACACACCTTTTCGATCCGGCAACACTTGCAACACTAATTACGAGTAGGTCAGAAGCGAATTCACTTCAATCACTTCAACGCATAATTCCAGCTATTTCAAGTTAACAAATACAAAATGGCATCATACGCGTATTTTTCAAGTGCATGAGACATATCCATGAACTTAAAACTGAACAAATTGCTCAATCTTTGGTCTTCAGCAGCCCTAAATAAATACAAACGGTTTCAAACAATTGCTTTGAGGACACTGCAGACATTTTCGCAGCAATTTTACGAATAGTCATCTCTATAAAAACCTTTTTAAAATCAATTGATTTAAAAACGTGTTTGCACATTATTGTCGACGTTTTATCGCCTATACGGAGCCGTTCTGAATATCCGGGCCACAGGCTATTTTTTCAGACTTTTGAAGCACGGGGCAATGTAATTCTGCATTTCGCATGCGCCGCAAAACACACTATAGGAGTACATGCAGGAATGTATTTAACAGCGCTCACTTAGATGGGAAATAACATTGCCACGTAACTTCAAAAGTCTGACAAAACTCTCCTATGGTCCGGGTATTTTGAATGTCTGAGTATTGTATCGCCAGCTGGTATTTTGACATGGTCGTCTCAATAGTTATCCAAGTATAAAATAAAACTTCACTTTGTTTTATTCCAGCTCAGCCTGAAAATATCGTGTTCTCCGCGCCTCAACCAAGTCCTTCCACAATAAACTCAGATAACAACTCAATCTGTAAGTTTTTTACAAAATCATGATCAACGTGAAAATTTATGAATCACTTTGTCAGATATCTTCGCAGTATGGCGGACATCGATCGCAGCTCTATACGTGCAAAATCTCCAACCTCTCTAATTTCGCCGTGAAGGTAGAAATTCCATCTCAAAATAGATACCAGATTAGCCTACATGCAGATTTACATTTACATTTACAAATTTTCATTTACAGATTTACGTTTACATCACATGATTTACATGATACCAGAAATACATGTAATCCAGATTTACATAATTGATCATGAAGTCCCCAGATTTCGCGGAAGTACGCGTACCTTAAAAATTAACAAGCTAGATTTGAAATCTGAGAAAAATGCGAACCAAAATCACATTTTTGTCATGTTATCTCTGTCACATTTCCGCTTCAAGTAGGTGCATTTGCATCATTTACGCTGTAATTCAGACAATAATAAATGCCTTGGCAGAGCGAAATCCGAAGTTACCTAAAGTTAGGTCGAGTTGTCAACCTTTGCTTGACATTCCACGTTTACGAAAATACAGGAATGCATTGTTTTTGAGGATGACACTGATTTTGGCTGCAGGCAAAAAATAATTCCCAATCCGATGAGACTTTGAGTGCAACATATGCATTAACTCTGTAAAATGCAAATTTCATAGTGCAAGTTGTACCCACGGCAAACCTTTCCCTTTGGAAGGTTGATCGTCTTAGAAAAAATGTCATACGCTTCCAGGTAAAACATTTTTGTTGGATATACCAAAATGTATTAGCCTTTTTAGATGGCTGTGTACTTACTGATGCAAGAATGACATCCTTAAAGATGTCCTGCCGCAGGATTGTTCCGTGTGCTAACTTGTTTTTCAAAATGAAATTCATTTCTCTCGATGTCAGGCCATTTTCGACCATAGTTTTTGTTTTTTTGTTTTTTCGGATCACCTAATGATGAGTTAGGACTCGCTGTAAACTTTTCCATAAGATGATGGAATATGTGTTAAGACCCTCAGAGATATGCTAAGACTCGCTCTATACAATTATTTTTCCAATTCAACTCTTCTTCCTCAAACTTAGATTCGCCAACACCGATCACTCCTGGCAATAGCACCTTTGACTGGACGACCTTTTTTAGAAGTAAGCAAATTCAATGTTCAAATCACTTTTTGGCAAAACGCTTCAATCAGCAAATGACTACATTCGATGTACCTGACTCCGGGATGCGATTTTACAAACCCTGCCGCGACTTTAGATGGCAGAGAGCGTTTTGTGCAAGAATGCTCGATTGGGGCCCTTCACTCGCAAGAAAAAATATTGATTTTTTCTTACCTGAAGCTATCTGAATCTGACCTAACCCTGTCCCCTCTCGGAAAAATCATTGCTCACTTGGGGCCCCAACCTGCCATCCAAAGTCGCGGTAGGGTTTGTAAACCGGCCTCCGGGATGTTATTTTTTTCTGTTGCCTATATTTCTTTGAAGCTAACCAAACCTGACGTAACGCCTCACGCCTGCTCTAACAGCCTATTGCTTGTTGTCAACCTACTCGTTCACGTCCGCTTATTATTTTTGTCAACCTCGTGATTGATATCCGCCAATAAGGCCCGTAAACTTCAAGCCAATTTTGCTCTTCTGTTCGGCCTTCCTTTAGGTGGCACGTCCCGTTTTTATTTTATTTTTTTATTATTATTATTATCATTTTGACAACACTGCCACAAGGAATAATGTCAAACCACTGCAAAACCGACAACTCACGAGGAGGCTATTTGTCCCAAAGCATGCGTTTTTGGCGTCTCTCATAGGCGGATCATATTTGTTTTCGAAACATGTGAGGAGGCACTTTAGAATGCCTGCCTGACTAAATGTTCACCAAGAAAATGTTCCTTTCCCTGCCATGTAATTAAATTTGAGCCGACTCAACTTTAACCTGACCTCGACCCCACCTAACCGTAACCTAACCCAACCTACCAAAAACTCTCATTTGACTGATAAGAGCAAAAATGAAAAATTCATTTGGTCAGGTTTTCAAAAGTCACAGGAAATGTGTCAAATAATATCTTACCTCCCAACGGCTGCATATTTACGACACGCTTCCGTAAATGCAGTAAACCGTCTTGCTTTTCCAGTAAGGTGTTTACATCAACTTGGATCAAAGTTTGAACGGAATCAATGTATATTTTCTGTAAGGAAATTAAAAATTTTTCCACAACACCTCTCCAGCTACACAAGAGGTTAAGTACCGATATACAGGGTGGTCCTGAATTCCTGGGAACAACCGATAGGACGTGTTCCTCCTATCTGTAGGAATCAAACTTGTTCAGTGACAAAATTAGCTCCGACCCCCCATTTCGGAGATATGACCCCTCAAATTCCCAAATTTTGCACTTTTTGGGTTCCTGTGGGGGTTGATTTATTTGTTGGAGAGCTCTCATTTTTGAAAGCATGCTCCCCAAGACGAACTGAAAAGAAAACATTCAGTGACAAAATGCGCTCCCACCCCCTTTTTCGAGATTTTTCCACCCAAAAATACCGAGGGGAGCCCCTTTTGGGTGCCTATGTTTGGGGTTGATTTTTGCGTCGCTCAATGCTCATTTTTGGAGACCATGTTCTCCGTGATGAAATGAAGAAAAAAGATTCAGTGAAAAAAGTCCTTACGAACTCCCATTTTCGAGGTACGGCTCTCAAAAACTCTCGAAATCAGTTTCCAAATTGCGAATTTTTGGAATTTTGGGGAGCCATATCTCCGAAACCAGGGGTTGTAGGTGATTTTTTTTACTGAATCTTATCTCTTTAATTAATCTCGGGGAATATGCTCTCGAAAAATTAGCACTGAGCGACGCAAATATCAACCCTCAACATAGGCATCCAAAAGGAGCTCCCCTAGAGATTTTTGGGTGTCCATATCTCCAAAATGGGGGGTGGAAGCGCATTTTGTCCCTGAATGTTTTCTTTTCAGTTTGTCTTGCGGAGCAAGCTTACAAAAAATGAGAACTCTCCAACGAATAAATCAACCCCCACAGGCCCCCAAAAAGGGCCAATTTTGGGAACTTTGAGGGGTCATATCTCCGAAATGGGGCGTCGGAGCGAATTGTTTCACTGAACAAGTTTGATTCAGACGGACATGAGGAACACGTCCTATCGGTTGTTCCCAGGAATTCAGGACCACCCTGTATACATTCAAAACCGTTGACCGCATATTTTTATGCTGAATGCTGATAGATGGATACAAGTTCCAGCACATGGATTGCATATTTGTATGATGAATGCTGATAGGTGGACACAAGTTCCAGCACATGGATCGCATATTTGTATTATGAATGCTGATAGATGGATAGAAGTTCCAGCATATGGATTGTATATTTGTATGCTGAATGCTGATAGATGGAT
>JASGXE010013070.1:0-12476 GCA_030068105.1 Sinentomon sp. SZTP_YWyxl
AATTCACAATAACAGGACTCAAGTGCAACGCCCGAAGTTTACCAACCAAGGCTCCATGTGGCACCAAGTCAAAATCAACGAAAACGGCATCCACTTGACCACCGGTATCTAGAACTTCGGCAACATGCTGTGTAAAACCTACAAGCTGAGACTCGCAAGAGTATCCTCGACGAAAACAATGCTGACCCGGGTATAAAACTCCAGCACTATCCAACTCATTTCTTAAATAATCACAAATAAGATGCTCCAAAACCTTACAGCAACCACTGGTTAGGCTAATGGGCCTATAAGAGGACACCACAAGAGGGTCACCTTTTTTTTGGAATGGGACACACATAAGCATGCTTCCAACTTAACGGCAATTGACCACTGCTGAGTGATGAACGCATAATAACAAGGAGATACTTAGCAAATAAACTTAGAATTAGGAGAATAAAAATTAAAATAAATGGATGCTCGGCCTTTGTGAACAACACAAAGAACAATTTTCCCTGCCAAGGCATCTTCTTGTTATCATGGATTTGGGGCGACAAAAGAAAAAAAAAATCAACTTCTGAAATGTGGTTCACTCTTTGGCCGCCAGATTAGCGCCACCGTCTCAAAAAAAGGGACAAAGTAACATGCATTTGGTCTGGCCTTTCCTGTTGCTCATTGTCGCATTCATCTTTTGCTCAGAAGTCAATTTCATGGACAGATTGGTATTAATAATTTTCATTTCTGATTCTGTGCTACTCCTTTTCTGCTGTTGGGAAAATGCATCCATTTGTTTCTTTTCTTTCTTTTTTCGTCTGCTAGGAGACAGCAACTGTTTTGTTGTTCCGACATCATAAATCTGCTCAGAATCAGTGGGCCAATAATTATTGACTCAGCAGAAAACATCTGGAAGTGGACCAACAGAGCGGCCGTTGGTCCACTTCTGACAAAGACAGGAGCCACTCGCGCTCAGGTGCATGTCAACAAATTGCAGTCGCCAGAAATGTGCTTGTTTGAAAAATCTGTGCAAAAATCCGTGTCAGTAAAAGTGAGGTTTTGTTGCTTGCAGTTGGAAAGGAAACGCGAAGATCAATTTTTCCATTTTGAAACAAATGCACTATTTGCGTGGTGTTTTCTTGGAAAGTCTCTGCAAATCTGGAATTGCAACACTTTTATATCAGAAGTTTGCAGATTTTACGATGTTTCATGTAAATTTTGCACTTCGGGGTTTTTCTGAATTTTTATTCTCCTGTGTGAAATTTTCACTTTTGCACATATTTTACGCCTCCCTGTTGTGTTTCAAACAGTTTGCGCAATTTTTAAACATTTCCTTCCTTGTGCGCAACGGAGTATAGTTCACAACAAGTACAACACAGAGGGTGGAAAGTAAATATGCATCGACCACCTGTGGCGCTTGTGTCAAAAGTGTTTTTCTTCTTTTCTTTTTGTTTCTTTCTGTTTTGAGGACATATACAGGGTTTCCAAAAAGTTGGAAAATCCGTGAAATTATTTTTAAAAACTGCCAAAATCCCTGAAGAACAGGATTGACTTTGCGCCTCACCGGGACAATGAATGATGGCCACAACAAACTTTTGGAAATCATCCAAAGAAAAAGTGCCAGAATTTTTCTCTTTGCTCGACGCACATGATGGTCAGTTATCTTTAGCAAATTTTGATCACATTGTACGGTCCTTTAGAACAACCAGACAAATTAAAAATTGGCACCGCTCAGCTGGAATCCACTCAAATGGCATGAAAAAGAATTCAATTCGAGCCGCTTTTGATGGGAAATGCCTCTGCTTGGCTCAAGCACACCTTTCCCTCCCCTCCCCTCCCCTCCGCGCATATATTGACAAGTTCCAGATCATTTTTTTCTTTTCAGGCCACCCATGTTTCTCAACGTCCAGTTTTTGTTCAACACGCACGCACTGGCCATGGTGCCTTCAAATGGGAGGTCATTCACTCCTGTGTTTTCTTTCTTTGCGTTTCCGCCAGATGTTTGAAAAAGTGCGGTGCTGGTGGGGGGTTGAGCTTGCAAACGAGGCGCATTTTGTTCATTCAAAAACAAAATATTGACATCAATTGAAGAGCACCCAAGCGATAATCACTTTTCTTTCTTGCACTTTCCATTTCCAGGGCTCAAAAACATAATTTTTTCGCCACCCACGATTTTTTTTTTATTTTTTTCAATCGATCGCCAAATTTCGCTTGATTTCGCTCCAAACAGCGTTTGTCGCGAATTTTTCGCGATTTCGCCGCAAAGGACGAATTTCGCATATTTTCGCGAGCTTAAAAAGAGACTACACAGCACCAACAACAAGACTGTCTTGTCGCCCCTTCGAAATTCCAATGAATGACAGAGTTCGCTTTGTCGCTACGAGCGATTTTTACGTATCTCTGTCCATGAGCAATGAGATGAAATGGACAGCTGAACCAGGAAAATAGCAAATTAACATACTGTTGTGGCCACTTCAATCTGTTTTTTTTAACATTTTCCCCAACTTTTACAAAAGAATTGCGAGGCACTTCATGAAAGAGGCTGGTTCGAAAAAAAGTGTGGCCCACTTGCCCAGCCAGTCTGTCTCTCCTTTGGTTGAATACAACAGCCCAACGTCAGCGGAGTCTATTGTGACCTCACTGCACCTGTCTCGTGAACTTTTTGTTTTTGTCTTCCCCCCAAGTGACCCAAATGCGTGACCAATTGCATCGGTCACTCATTTATTTTATTACCCAAATCTTTCTTGCTGGGATTGAAAATTTGTTCTCCAAACTGTTGGCAAAAAAGGCTGCTGGTCCTGATTTCAACCCTGCAAAATTTCTTAAAAACCTTTAAAGCTCCTTTTCTTTGAAATCATCGCATTACCTGATGATTGGAAATTATCCAATGTGATTCCGATTCCATAGAAAGGCCCATCTGAAAACCCTGAAAAAATCTTATTTTCGCACCTAATGAATTTTATTGGAGAAAATCAAATTTTGCACCCGAGTCAACATGGTTTTTGGAAAGGATGTTCTTGCGAGGAATGACAGAGTTCGCTTTGTCGCTACGAGCGATTTTTACGTATCTCTGGCAATAATCAGATAACCTGCTAAGCTTAGTAGCTGCTAAACTCCTACCACCGACTTGCTAACTTTCATTATTCAAACCCACCTGCAAAGCTAGCAGGATGATAGCAGCTCCTGACATATGTGCTCTTTAGCAGGAAGCTAGCAGCATCTAAAATATGAGCAACACAAACGTGTTGCTATCGTACTGCCTCCGCCTCCAAAGACCTTTTTGTGCTTTTTTTTTTGTTTTTGATTAATTTTTGTCCGTTTTATCGCTCGAGCTGCCTTTTTTGCTCATTTTTTTCTTCTTTGAACCTGTATGATTCACAATCACATGCCATATTTTTCTTTTTTGGTTTTCATTCCAATGACTGCTCAGTGACTGAAGAGAAAGACTGTCTCTTATTTTGTTCAGTGATTGAAAATAGTTTCTGGGGTCTGCGGTTTTCTTAAACTGAAAAATCAAGGTGTCCCTCGTGTCCTTGAAGTCACTTGTGAACATAAATATCAAAGAACGGTTGAAGTATAGGTACAACATCTACAAAACAAACCACACCTGGGAATCAGACCCATGCCTGCACAGCAGTCCGACGTTCTTGTGTCTGTCTGTTGAGAATGTGTTTTCGAGCATTTCAAATTGGGAATTTGCATAACATCTTGTGTCCTCTTATCATCCTGCAAATCATCCAATGGTTCCTACCAACCTACCTTAGCACCGACGCATCTGAAGGGTCGAAGACCCACCCACTGCTGTGTTGTTTGAAGGGCAAGGAAGGGTTTTTGTTGGATAAATCATGATATGTTCAAACCAGCTCTGTACAAGGTGTACCATAAGTCCAGTCATGTCTGTGGTAGCGTCCTAAATATCTGCGAGGACCAACCGATTTTAGTGATACAAGACAACCGTGTTTTGGCGTCCATTCTCACGGCATAGAGCGATCCTGCGCCAGGTCCTGAGGGCCATCCGCCGCAGAGCAGCAGCATTGATGTTTGCAAAAGCGGCCCGACTGTTCTGCTTCAGGTCATCCACATTTGAGTGATGTTCAGCAGACACTTTTTCCTTGATCTGGCCCCAACCAAAGGCTGTTGTCGCATGTGGTCAAGTTGGGACTTCTGGGGGGTCAGGCTATCCATGGTGAAGAACGTGCAATCCAGCGCTGAGAGAAATTGTTGTCCAGAAATTGCCGAACAGTCAGCACATGATGCTCCGGGGCCCCGTCCTGTTGCAGGAACAAGGTGTTTGCAATGCCTTTTCTGTTTAACTCAGGAAGGAGAAACATTTCCAGCATCGCCAGGTATGCCCCTTGGTTCACAGGACCGTCGAAGAAGTATGGCCGCTGACCCCTGCCCAAACCATAACATGGGGTGGGTGCAAGGCGATTTCTTCGGCATAATGGGGGTTGGCATCAGACCAGAAAAAAAAAACATTTCGGGAAGACGAACTCAGGTGGACCGCGTATTCGTCGGTGAACAGGGCCCGTGCCTGTTGGGCGTAGGCTGGGAAAGCACCAAGAAGGGTACCACATGCATCCATGCGTCGTTGGTGATCCATATCGGAGAGTTCATTGACTGTTGCAGGCCCGTATGAGTGCATTCTTAGGTCTTTACTGAGAATGCGGTGCATTGTGGTATAGGCAACACCAAGCTGTGCTAACAAACTGTAAACAGTAGGTTGGAAACTTGGGAAGACGTGTTTGACACTGAAATATCACCCTTACCGGGAATTTCGACGATTTTGTCTCCATGGTGTGAGCTGAGTCGACGTTTTGGGTGCATCGCGCGTCCGTTATCAAGACGACTCGTCTTGATAACGGAACGCCCGAAACGTCGACTCAACTCACACCATGGAGACAAAATCGTCGAAATTCCCGGTAAGGGTGATATTTCGGTGCCAAGCTGTGCTGCTTGTTTACGGATCGATTTTGTGGGGGAGGGAAGCACTGAGGCTCTGACTGCTGGGATTCTTGGCGGGCACGCTGCTGCCTGCCGGATCTAGGAGCATCTTTTACGCTTTCTGTCTGGAAAGTCTTTGTTGCCCATGCTTTCAGATTGGTCGAGCTTGGAGCTTGTTTTCCAAACCGCTTGGCGAAAGCAGCACGGACCTCAGCTGAACTTTGTCCGTTGCGTCCTCTCTCATGACACCACACTGCTGCAACCAGTCTTTCTTCGATCGTAAATGGGCTCGTGCCAGCCATTAGGTATTAAAACAGTCAAAAAACACCAATAAACCTGTAGGTATCCTCGGAGTAAAAAAAAAGAAAATAGAACAAAAGCATGACAAACACAAAAATGATGTGACTTTTGGAACATCTTGTACTTTGATCTGCTCAGATCACCTGTCAACTAATGCACAGAATAATGCTATGCTGCATCAGAATAAGACTAGCCATATCAATTAGAATGAGATAAACCTATTCTGCATAAAAATGTGCCATGAATTATTATTATTATTATTATTATTAGTTTTAATTTGCATGGACTTCTCCTGCGCAAATTACAAAGTGGATAGTGGAATTGAAACATGCCGGCAGGAATTAGAATTAGAATTCAGGCCAACTGAATTCATGGGCCCGAATTTGGACAGAAATTGTGTCATTGTTTTTGTGAAAGTTTCTGTGGCTGTCCATGGGCCAGGTCTACCCGAATTGGATGCATTTGCTGCCCCGTGCTTTCTGAGATGAGATGTTTAATGTGCTTTACTTTTCCTCGTTTTTCATCTCTTCTTGTTTGTTTTTCTCTTTTTCTTTTCCATTCATTTAGGCTGTCACAGGAAAACGTGCCGCAATCAGAGCCAAAACAGCTTGAACTTGAGCTGGAGGAGATTGAGGGGGAGATGGATGTGAGAGCTGAACAAGAGAACTGGTCAACTTTGGTCGGTTTGACCTCTTCCCTTTTGTCACGTCTTTCACTTTGGTCCCCTTTTTGTCGGCAATTTGACTCACTGTCAGTCACTCGCGTTGCTCACAACTACTCAAAAATTAATGTTTGTTGCTCTGCTATTTATTTTATTTTATTCATTCACTTGCTTGTCCTGCAACACAGAATGTCTGCCATTGATGATGAATGCCAGGCTGCCAAGGCCTTCCGTGATGTCTTCCTAAAATCCTTCTTTCGTCATCTCATTCCATTGTCCTCTTTCTCTTCTGTCACAGGCGAGTGCTTGCTCTCCTTGTTAAAGCTGTTGGAAGTTCCTCTCCACTCCATCCCTCTTGAACTCTGCACAGGAATACAATATATTTGTCGAAAAGATTCAAATTGCTAGACATCACTCCCCTTCCTTCCTGCCTTCTTCTTCAATCCTTTTTTTGGTTTGCTGTTTCTTTCCAATGCATTCTGTCATGAGCATAAGACACAGATCAGACTCTGGTTTTGGCAAAACTGTACATTCATTTCACATTCATTTTTGAAGAAGTCCACTTCCAACTTCCACTCCACTTTCCATTGGGACCAATTGGTCCCAACCCAATGCTATCGATTTGGTCCCGATGCAATCTATGTCTGTCTCTCTGTCTGCTCTGGTCTGTCTGTTGTTTGTTTCCATAATTTGGGATTGGTTTGGTTTGGTTTGGTGATCTTCTCTTTTTCTACGGATTTGTTCGGATATGTATATTTAATGTCTGAGAAAATACAATTCACTGTGCTGCATCAGTTTCTGCTGTTAAATTGACCAATGATGGTCATGATTATTTTGCTGAAGTTCAGCAAAAATATTACATTATGTGAAAGTAAAGAATTGAGTTTTAGTTGAGCTTGAGTTTTAATCTCTCCTCCCTTCCCTCCGGTAGTTTAACTTTGAGAAGCCAGCTAAGAAGTATGAAGGGACTTTCAGCCCATGGGGGACATTTACTCGTAAATTTTTAAGTTAAGGGTGGGGGCATATAAATTATCTCATGTATTTCCCCAAAATTTTCATTCTGAACTTTTTGATTTTAAAATGTCATTTCAGTTCAGATGTGTAAAAGTCAAATCTGAACTAAAAAAGTTTTGCACTTAATTTTGGCCAAAATGCCACTAGAGTTTTCGGACCAAAAATGTCAATTTGTTGGCTTTTCATAAAGCGATATAATGATGCTAAAAACTGATTTCAATTGCCAATTTCACTGCTTTTGTTTTTCGGCTGTACTTTTGAACTTTCAATCAGATTTCTCAACAAGTTCCGAAGGGAGAGAAGTCAAAGATTGGGAAACTGAATGAAAAAACGTCCCACTTAAGTGCGACAGAGTTGGAATTTCTGATTTCTCTTATGCAAAGTGCCACTGTTGAAATGTCCAAACACATGGAAGGAGTAAAAAAATACATCAACATATTCTGGATCAAGTCACTCAATTTATAATATGAAATTTTGAGAATATCTGCTTGTTCACACTTTTAAAAAACATCGATACTTTTTCGAGGCACCAATCTTACTTTAGCTGGGAGAAGTACCTGTGGGTGATTTTTGAACAAATGGATGTCAAACATTAACAACCAGGTGAGCCAGAAAGCTAAAATTTTGTATGAATATAGTTCTGTGATGCCCCCAAACATGCTCACGGAAGATTTCTCTTGGGTAATCAGTTGGGAAATTGCAGTAGGTACAATGTCAAAATGGACATCATTGAAGATGAAGCCAAAGAGGACTTCTGTTGGTCTGGTCCTGTGGCTCTCTCATTCATCCCATGTTTGGCCCAACAGAAACTTTCTACCGATTTTGAAGCTGTCAAGCTTGCCAGCAGCGCATACCTCGTGGCTTGCACCGGTTCCCATCAGAACACCGAAGTTAAGCAACGTTGGGCCTGGATGATGATTGGATGGGAGACCACCCTTGTACCCCAGTTTGTGCTGCTGGAAGGGGACTTAGTGGCCAAGTCCCTCGTCTCCTTCGGATGAGACGTTAAGCAGGAGGCCCGTGTGCAGCATCACACTGTGCACGTTAAAGAACACTTAGCTCCAAGTCCAAGATAGTGTCTTGGCAGGTTACACGACAGAGAAGCCACATCTCACAAGTCACACATCACTGCTCTGCAGAGCATGACTCTCTCCGGGAAAACCTGCGGGTTGGCGTGTATACGCCGTAAAACTGGTCCGAGTTGTTTCAGTTGAATGCAGAGCAGAAATGGGCTACGATTATGGGGCATAGTTCTCCTTGCGAGCCCAAGATGTGTGCAACAAGGTAAATGGTCGGACCACCAGCCGAATGGCTATCAGTCCATATGACTCCACGATGATGGATGATGGTGAAGTTTAGACAGTCGAAATATGATTGCTTATAATTATTATTAATCGGTTCAAATCCTCTGAACTTGTCCTTTCCTTGCAAAGCCTCACTCCTAACATGTGCTCAGTTGAAATTGGAGCTGAAAGATTGATGATCTTTTTTGTCACAAGCACAACGTCATTCTCATTTGGCCAGAAGAGTGCTCGGGAAATGAGTGTAGAAGTTCCAACATTGTTTTTCATTCCTAAGATTGCACTTTCATCCTCTAAAAAGTGCACCTTGAACGTTAAATGCCGCCGCGAAGCAACGGCGCAGTATACGTGCACCAACATGTGTTTTCAATTTATACTCAAATTGAAAGAAAATTGGTGAAAGCATTTTGACAGAAATGAAAACAGTCAAAAAAACAAAAGTCAACCCGAGATGAACAATGAATAACCCTGCTTTCCATTGAACCTTTTCAATTGCCTAAGCTTCCTGATACGTAACAGAGTTCCAGACAACTGATGAGAATTCAAGGAGTGCCAGCCAATGGGGAAAAGCAGCCGATTTTTTTTCTTAGAATGGAGGTTCTGTGCCTTTACACTTTACGGATGAGAAACAGCTGACAATGAGCTGAATTAAATTTATGATTGTGATGTGGCTTTGCCGGTCACGATTTTGGTAGATTAAGGGGGGGTCCAAGTCTTTTTTGGAGAAATCTGATTTTTGGCCAATTTTAGATTTTCAGCCAATCAGATAGTGTGGAATCTGCTGAAAACAGTGGCGAAAACCATTTTAAATTGTCTCATCTGGTTCAAAAGTTATTAAGGAATATGCGAAGCCACTACCGAAGAAATTTTAGGCTACCGATTAGCACTTTTGACAGAATCGAGTTCAACTTTAAGTCAATTTATCTCCGGTTCACATCTTGCCATCCGACCCGTGTATCTCTGTCAATTTGCAAGCTAGGACATTGAAGTTTGGCAACCATATGTAGAAAAGTGCAAGGAAACTTTTGATGGGCTCCGATTTTCAATTCTTTCTTCCATTCTCCAGTTATTTCAAATAACCTAAGGGAAAAGGTAGAAAATTTACCGCTCCAAGTGGTGTGCTACAAAAGCATCGGAACACCCGAGCAAGGAAGAAAATGAAAAAACTGGCCCCATCAGAAGTTTTGTCTGGTTTTTTTTTTACCCAGAATCCAAATTTTCACAGTACAATCATGATGCGTTTACTCGGAGCACGGGGCAATGCAAGCGGTACTAATTACACCTTCCGATGGGCACTGTGGGTCAACCCCTGGAGCTAGAGTGCTCAAATTTGGCAAGGAACCTGCTGTTGATGACCTCCACTTGTGGTTAAAATTTGAGCAAAATCGGATAACAAACAAAAAAGATCGCCGTCGGACTTGGACCCCCCCTTAAGTAGAAGATAGGTATTTGTATTCGTCGATGGACTTTACTACACAGGAACAGGTTCTGTGGACAAACCTGGGAGCACAAATTCTACATTCGTTCTGAATGCAATAGGAAGTCTGCCTCCCCCTCTCTCTCTCTCTCGCCCTCTCCCTTTTTTTCATAAACTCTCATTCCACCCCAATGATGATGGCTGAGGGGTAGCTACCAAGCCATGTTATTTAGAGATGTATTTGGTTATTTCTACATAGGTTCCATCAGGTTGGTCCTAAATTAAAGGCCAGTGGCAAGTTTCGTTCGTTCCGTGCAATTTAGGAAGGGTAAAATTTCTAAACCTGGAAGAATTGTTTGCTTCCTTCTGTGAGAACCAATCTTGCCCTTCGAAGTGTACAGTATTCTGGGGTTTCCCTTTGGAACAGACTACCGGGTGCGGTAAGATGTGCAGAAACACGACATGTTTTCACAGCACTGTTTAGAACGTGACCCTTTTTTGCCCCTCCCACTGCTGTCGGAACAGGTAGTAATCAATCTGAAAGAGATGATCGCATCCAACTTCGAAGGAAAAGTAAAAAAAACAGACGTAAAGGCACTCAGTGGTGAGCCTTGAACATATCTATTGGTATCAAGGCGAGCATACACCGATCAGTTTCGACGCGCCACAGTTTATCTGGCTAAATGCATACCGTGGGCCAGGACGAAAGAAATTCCCTCGTGGTTTTTGTGAATCACCCTGTATTTTAGCAGCAATCAGCGAAGAAGGAAGAGCCACAGTGCAAAGACAACAATAATTGCAAATGTTGATGCGACTTCATCCACAGATCATCAAGGGAGCATACAAAATTTTCAAACTCGCAACACCCAGAAATAAAGATTTGGAACAGAAATTGACCATTCTGTTGGCAGTAACACTTCCCTAAATCGGCCATCTTCGCAAGAATCAAGTGCCAAGTCCTTCACTGGCAGACACACCTCTTCTGACACGGTTCGTGACTCTCGGCTGATGCCATTGCATTGGCAAACCCGCCACTTCCTGGCTTAACAGTGTGCCCCGTAAAAGCTCCATAAAGACCATACCCAGCTATTCCTGATTGCAAAACTAATCGAAATTAATCAGTGCAAAAATGGCTCCGGGCCCCCATGCCATGCAATGCCTCCACAAAGTCCCCCAAAATGGACCCTTTTGGTGTACGAGTACTAATGGGGGAGATAAGATTTCACCGTAGAACCGTTAAATTTTCAGGACTGGTTCTTGGAGCACCGTTAAATTTTCAGGACTGGTTCTTGGAGCACCGTTAAATTTTCAGGACTGGTTCTTGGAGCACCGTTAAATTTTCAGGACTGGTTCTTGGAGCACCGTTAAATTTTCAGGACTGGTTCTTGGAGCACCGTTAAATTTTCAGGACTGGTTCTTGGAGCAAGCGAAACATTTCAGTGACAAAATACGCTCCGACTTACCACTTCCATGGCCCCCCCACCCAAAAATCCAAAAAAGCCCAAATTGTGGTGGTCTTGGTTTAGCTGAGATATGAAGAGAGTGGGTTATCGTAAAAATACCGAAATACCATTTTTCTAAGACAGATCAGATCCCAAAGAGTAAGCTGACCAAAAGATGTTCAGTGAAAAAATGTGCTTCGACCTCTCATTTCTAGGCAATTGCGGTCCAAAAACTGGTGATGAGAGTCTCTTTTTCATGGTAACCTACTTTCATGGTAAGTTCGATTTGCATGGTCCTGGGGAATTTATTCTAAAATTTAGGTGTTTGATTTACGGGACACCCTGCACAAATGAAAAAGGAATGGCTGGATCAGGATAATGGTGGCTTAAGGGGGATATAAACCCTGAAAATGGTGATTTTGGAGAAAAAATCACGAATTTCATTTTTCACTTCAATTTATACTTCAAAGTGTCCTCTTTCAGAAAATCAAATCGGTTTTTGTCTATCTCACTTGGTTTTTTCACAATGCTGCATTTTGCGGCACAACTTTAGTGTAGCGCCAAGCCTTTTTTATTGGCGAAAGCACATTTTTTGCTCCTTTTTGAATGTTCTTTTGGCCAGAAGAATGAAATTTGGATGTCTATCAGCAATTGGCTTTCAAAATCCAATAGAAGTGTCAGATATTCAATATCTATCACTTCAGTTGTCTAACAATATAATTTTATTTTCATCTCTTTCCACCTTGGTTAGATATCTAAATATTGTTCAAATTCAAATGTGTTTTTCTCCTATTTCTACTTTCCGCTAAGTGAAAAAACTTTCGGTCGCATTTTCTCAGCCATTTGCAGAGATACAGACTTCAAATTTCTCACACATATGTAAAAAACTCACAGAATTGGAGCTGTGGGACCAGAATTTTGATTTTTTTGCCAGGTCAAGAGATATTGGTCTTTTCGTCGCACATTTTGCCGATTTTTTGCTAAAAGTCTATCGCAACTTGAATTTCCTAAAAATAAAAGCATTTGCAAGCAAAAAATTAAAAATCTGATTCCACAGCTCCAATTTTGAGCCATTTTTGATCCAGAAATGACTTGTAAAATTGCTCTGCAGCCCACTGCAGCTTCACAATATGACAAAAAAGTTTGCGCTATAATCGATACAAAAATAGCTGTCATTCCTAAACTAACAGTCCAATTGTGATGAAATTTTGCAGAAGAGTTACTGTTATATTGCCTGAACTTCCTCTAAAATTTCAGCAAAATTGGTTCACAAACAAAAAAGTCGACCCGTCGGGGTTTATATCCCCCTTAAGATGCCAAAAGGCAACTCCCTCAAAAAGCTGCAAGGTCTTTATTCTAAAACATTTATTTTAAATCATTGCAGCAAAATGAATAATGTTCATTCCGACAGTACACAAACCAAATGA